>OMNZ01093871.1:0-21508 GCA_900303255.1 Lesueurigobius sanzi
GTTATTTATAACCCGGTCCACCCGCACCCGAAGTTTGTCCTCTCATTTGGCTACCCAAACCGCCCGACCCGCGGGTACCCGGCGGGTGACCGCGGGTTTCGGGCTGACCCGCGCATCACTAGCCCATATTCATTATTCTTCCCTCGTTGATGGTGCGTTCTAAGATAGCAGTCCACTACACAACAGACCCCAACTATCCTGAAGTTATATGTTTATCTAGCTGTCGTTATAGTTCTACAGTTAGCAGTTTGTTGTTTGGACCGGTAAGATGGCGCCTCAACCACATACACATCAACACAATCTGCTCGCCTCGCCCCATTACGTTAACCTGGCAAGAGCCAGATAGACATTTGGGTAGCACTCGTAGTTGAGTTCTCCAAAATATCAATCTGGGACCCCTCCAAACGAATCCGTTCGGAGTTTCGCTCGTAGTTGTTTGTTAGATAGCGGCTCTGAGCTGTACATCATAATGTCGTTGAGTGGTTTTTGCGTTTTTTTGTAGCACGAGTTTGCGGGTTGAAGGCACCTTAACCCACACTACCTTATTTTCGAAACAAATGTTTGTTTTGCTCGGCACCTGCTGCTTTCGTCGCTCCGTCCCACTGGTGGTCCTGGCTCAAACACTTGCTCGGGGCAAGATGGATTCTCGTGTGTTTGTGAAATCACAAATACCGCGAGAATTCAGCTTGCAGGCAAGGTTACCATTACGTGACATCACATTCCAAAGCTCTATCAGGCCCTGCTCCGCCCAGAAGTCCAGGCTCATGGACATTGAGATGGTTTCGGTCTGAGATTGTTGTTGTAAGTTGGTTTCTGACTCAGTAGGTTGTTATAGACTGGATCTAACTTAAACCAAAGTCCACCATTGCGATTCATGGATGGGTTCTCTTTTTTTATTTTTATTTGAACAAATATGGCCTCTTTGACACCTCTCTCGAACCTTCTACTTTCCATCTACTGCTCATAAGAGACCCACGAACGTGTTTAAGTCTTTATTCGCTGAGGAAGATCTTTGGCGTAAGATCGAAACGTCCGACACTTCAACTACAGAGTACAGATGAAGACTGAAGAATCTTGGCCTACGATGGACAACTCCTGTACGACTGAGAACCTACACAGTATCATTAAAAGTTATTCACTTGTGTGACAGTGTTTGGTCCATGTTCTAAAAATGGTAGTGCTGCCCTCTACTGTCCTGTCTGTGTTATTGACCATTACTGGCCTCTCAGCACTGCAGCCTCATTAATATTCATGACATTGTTAATGAATATGTGTGACGTCATCAAAAGTATCAGCAACAAATCGGTATCGTGCCACAAAATATCGCGATATATCGGAACATCGATATATTGTCTAATTAGAGCCTAATAGAGAATAAAGGAAAAGGAAAGTTACCAGGGACAAAATCTAACCCAAAAAAGTATAAACTGAGAAACACTACTGCAGCTTCATCAAT
The DNA here is from genome assembly GCA_900303255.1 of Lesueurigobius sanzi. Lineage (NCBI taxonomy): Eukaryota > Metazoa > Chordata > Actinopteri > Gobiiformes > Gobiidae > Lesueurigobius > Lesueurigobius sanzi. Next base: position 1,457 of record OMNZ01093871.1, read on the forward strand.
AATCTATAAGAGGGAAGAACAACGCCTTACTCTCCTTTCACTCTCTAAGTGTAACTGCTTCTGACCTCATTTTTACCTTTTGCCCCTTGGTTTAACAGAATTCAACTGGAATAACCCCAGATTTACTTCCTGCTCGGTAAAACAGTCTCAAGCTGCTAATAGCAATAACCCTCTGAATGTGTGGGTCAGGAAACGCAGCGCTCCTCTTCCCCCGTCTAATTATAGAGCTACCGCTTCAGACAAGTCGTCATCCCTAAATGACAAAATTGGTTGTTTGGTTTGTCACTTCTAAAAAGGAGTATGCAATTTATGACCTACAGTATATTTGGGAAGTAAGCCGTGCATGGGAAAAAATGTCAAGCTATTTTCTTTGGAAGGTCCTGTGTTTTAGATACGCTGAGAGATGTATTCATCAGCCGAGAATGGGGGAGGAACTCAGAACTGCGTATTACCATTTAAAATCAGTTCGACTATTATGATTACTTCTACTCTTTACTCATCGCAAGTGTTTAATGGGAAACACTGCAGGCAAAACTATATATACTTGTGTATATTTTGGGAAATTGAGGAAATGGTCATTGAATTTACAAACAGCTTTTTCTCATAATGTGGCCACTCTAGTAGCACCTACAGACTCCAGTCTTGTCCGTAACAATATCTCGTAGTTTTGCTCAGAGGGATTTTTCAATATTTCATTCTTAGCCTGATTTATTGAGTTTAGAGTAGAGCTGGGCGATATGGCCAAAAAAAATAAATTAAAATACCCATACCCAGTTTTCTCTTGGTTTATTTCTGATTGAGTCCTTGGGTTTAGTCCTGGGTAATCATTATTTCGTTCTGTCCCTGGTTTAGTTCGTTTTAATTTGGTCCTGGTTTAGACCTTGATTTCAGTCTCTGCTTTAGTCCGGTTGACTTCTAGGTTTAGTTGTGGCTTAATCCAAATTCAGTCCATGATATTGTCTGATTTTAGACCTGGTTTAGACCTAGTTTTCTCCTGGTTTAGACCTAGTTTTCTCCTGGTTTAGTCCTTGTTTAGACCTAGTTTTGTCCTGGTTTAGTTCTGGTTTAGTCCTGACAGCAGAAACAGTGAGTGGAGAGTCAGTATTTGAGCTCAGAGCTACGTTAAACATAAAAACCACTGAATCACGATATGACGATGTTCCCAAAAAAGCAGATCGTTACGGATACCAGATCACGATTCGATTTTTAGCGTCATATGGCCCAGCCCTAGTTTAGAGTTTAGAGTTTTTTACAGATTTATTCACTCATTAAAAAACTATAGATATCCCAAATCCCCTCTGAACAAATCTTAACTAATATAACAAAATAAAACCAGAAATTTAAATCTGGCTGCATCTGCATTAGATTTTGTCGCAGAAAATATGATCAATTTTTGCCATCTTTACACATAAAATGGCTCATTTTTATATCAAAAGACAAAATGATGGAAAATCTGCAATATATCTTCCTCATGTTTATGTCAGTAATATACAGGACAAGTTTGAATTTGATTTCACTCAATTTCCTTTTGTATCTATGCCCCTGCAGCGTCTTGCCTTCATTTGTAAATCAGTGGTTACAGGAGCACTTTTGGACTGGTGTCATGGATTGGAGGGAGCGGCTAAAACAGTTGCCAGAACTCCCATTAGACACTGTTGTATTGTGTAAAAATGTTTGCCTGATCCTCTGATATAATTTCCAGAACCAAAGGAAGTGTGTTCTACCAAAATTAGATCAAATCAAAGATCAAATTAAGCCCTACCCCTAGTACTTTTGCTGTCACTAGGGCTTCTATGGCTATTAAGGCTAACTCTCCTGTTATGATACTGTTGCCTGCTTCTTAGGTAAAAAAAAAAAAAAAAGGTTTAGTAAGAGAAAGTGTAGCTAAAAAGTATGATTTGATCAAAATACTCCCTAAATCAGTAAACGTATCATGTTACTCAGTGTTCGTAACTCATCCGAGTCTGTCTGTGACTCACTGCCTTCATGACTGGAAATTTCCACTACACTCATGGCTTAGTAAAAGCAAACAATATTATTAGACATTGTCATATAAATTTGTATCTATGTACTACCAGACGCAGTTGGATCCTCTGAATAAAACAGTGATACAAAAGCACAGACGATGTCAATCCATTTTACCAAACTGAAATTCAAAAACCTTCACAGGCGGTGAGCATGACAAATTGTTCTGGGGAAGGTGCAGCATGTACCACCTCGATCCCTGTACCTTTTCTCCCCACATCCACCTGTCTGTCCTCTCCTCTCCCCTTGCCCCTTTCTCCCCGCGCCTGGCTGTGTGTTACGAATTCATCCGCGGATAAAGCTGATCTATCATTCTGTCACGGAGGCAGGGGAGGGAGGCAGACTGTGGAATGCCCTGGCACAGAGAGCAGGGATGGGCTCTGAGCAGCGTGCTATGCTTCCATGCACAATCCCTGTAGCTCACCCAGAGCAGCTCAAGCTCACTGTGTCTCCGTGACCCGCGCGATGTCCAAGTGCCCGCTCCAGCCGGGCTCACCTGGCTGTGCCTGCCTGTAAGCTCTCAGTTCGAGCGGCTCGGGGCGGCGAATAACACGGAGAAAAGGCTTAACGTGGGATCCCAGCAGTCCAGGTTTGGATTGGCTTGACTGACTTCCAGTCGCTGCTCTCTAGTTACAATGAATAACACCGGACCTGCCAATCAGATAGGAAACAAATTGTAGGACATGTGCACAACAGCAGACAGACCACTCAAAAAGGTCCTGTTATTGTGCCCACTTGAGCCAAAACAACCAGATTTACTGCCCTGATATATCTGTATCCAACACATTCCTGCCGCTGGAACAAAAACACAGGGAGCTCACAATTACAGTATGTCAAAGGATAATGCCAAATCCTGCTCTGTACATATACACACACATCATAAAGATACAATGAAAAACATGAATACCTTTTTGCATATACAGTCGACCCATTAAAGGCCAATATAATAGCATTGTCTCTTGCGTGGACTTGATATACAGAATCTTTGGAGCCAGGACCATCGAAAATCTTGAGCGTCATTCATCTTGATCAGTTTGCCGAGGCTTAATCCCACGCACATTCTTGTTTCAGTCAAAGTGGCCAGTGTGGGTCCACGAAATTAATGGGGAAAAACAAACCGTGCCTATAAAAACACTCACGTTTTACAAAGCAACAGCTTGTGCTACATCCTATTTTATATGTACACATCATTTTTGGCCTGGCTGGCTCCTGGATTTCCTTATTTCTACTGGCTGGGCAGGAGCGCGCCACAGCTTGGAGCAGTATTGAACTTTGGCTACCATTGTGATCACTGGGCTGTGGTCACTGCTGTGGTGTGTGTGTGTGTGTGTGTGCGTGTGTGTGTGTGCGCGTGTGTGCGTGTGTGTGTGTGTGCTGTTCTCAGGGCAAGCCAATGAAAATGATCGGTTTCTCGGCATTGCGGCTCTATTGTCACTCCGAGTGTGAAAGCCCTTTACGGCTTATTTAAGTATTCTGTCGGACGCGCAGGGAGAGAGAAAAAATATTGTCATTTAAAATATTTTTGATGGGATTTATTTCCGCAGTTGCCAGTTATTGTGAGTGTGGTGACAAACATGTGAAGTGGATACATGTTTTGTTTAAATCAGGATAGGACATTGAGTTATATTAACAAGAGTGAGGGCAATTTGAGTGTTGAATGATCTGCTGCTGAAGGTTTATCAATTTAATAACAGAGATCAAGGAGCACTTCCTGGAGAAGCTGGTGCAACCATAGAAATCAGAGAAATGTTGTTAGTTATTCGAGCCTGTTACAAATGCAAATGCAGAGCTAGCTTAAAACTTCCCGGACGGTTCGAATTGTGACAAGAGATCTTTTTTCAGTCAATTTGACGTAGATTTACCCTAAATGGACTCAAGAATCAGCACAACAGCAGAGAAGGTGACAAAAATTCAAGATTTTTGCTTTAAAAATGATTTGTCACAGGTGTAGTCTTTTTATCACTGACTGTGGCACAACATTTGATTCAGAAACACGTTTTATAAGGAATAAAAATCATCTCCATCATCATTTGGTTTCATCTGGTTTAACCCTGATTTAGCTCTGGCCTAGTCCAGTTTTAGTCCTGTTTAGTCCTAGTTTATCACTAGTTTAGCTCAGTTATAGTCCTGGTCTAGCCCTGGTCTAGTCCTGATGTAAACCTGGTTTTGTCCAGTTTTAGCCCTGGTTCAGTTCAGCCCAGTTTTAATCTTGGTTTAGACCGGGTTCAGCCCAGTTTTAGTCCTTTTGGTAAATTTTTTAAAGAAATGTGTCTGTCAGCCTAATATCTACCCATGATATGATGTGAAAAAACGTAAAAAGGAGCCAGTCTTTTGAACGGCTCTTTGAAATGAATGGCTCCCAAAGACTCGGCTCCCTGTAAAGAGCCACAAATCCCATCACTACCAGATAGTCGGCTCGGGAGGGACGGTCTGCTGCGAAAACTTGAGATGTCATGACAAAATATAAGTTTAGCAGCAGGGATATTGTTAAGGCAAGATTTAGGTATATTTTCAGACAAACCAACTCATAGTTCCACAATCACAGACCGTCCCTCCCGAGCAAACTATCAGGCATGAACCTTCTCGGGCCTGGATGGTATTTGCTTAAGTGAACGTTCTATCCTTTCATGACATTTAGATCATTTCTGTGATTTCTCGATCATATAAGAGGAGGTTTAGTTGGCATTAGATGCGCATCTGACCCCAAAAAAGCAGAAAATTTTGCTTTTAGCTCAGATGCTATTTCCGATCTTAAATCAAATCAAAGGTTCTGTACATTCATTCATAATTTCAAATGAGGCTCATATAATGTGGTCGATGGGCTGACAACACCTGAAAGCATCTAGGTTGTTCATAAATTACAATGTTTGATAGCTAACAGAAAAGTACAGTGAACGAAGTATTAGCCTGAAGAGTAGCCAACTTGCTAACTGTCCGCGGCCGCTGGAATCGAATGACATTTCTCGTTTTTAATTCTATGGGTGAAAAAGCACATGAGCAAATTCAACAAAATATGAAACTCCCCGTATGTTTTTGCGGCGCAACAACTTTTTACTGTATAACAAAACTAAAGATATAGCACATTGTGGACTCTTTTCGGAGTCGTCCATCCGGGCCATGTGCGCCTCCCTCTTCCCTGCTGCTTGACGTTCCTTCCCCTTTGACTCTGCAGACTGAGGAGCTGCATGGTGGGAGTGTGTTGTATTGGTGCCAGGGCAGAAATAGACAGTAAATTACAGGGCCTTCAGAGAACACCCCACTGCGCCGCATGACCTCAAAATAACACGCACAGACATATACAGTGGCTCCAATACAAATGTGGGATCCGCGCAGTGCCCTACTTCTCTGGCCTGTTGATGTGGCGAGCAGCCATCACACAGAAAGTTTGGCCTTTGCTCAAAGTTTGGGACACTCCAGGAAAGTCTAGGTCTCAACAACAGATGTGATAGTCATTTAAGGTTCAACTGAGCTCACCCAGGGACACACACACATCACTAACCTCAAAAGTATTTATACAGATATGTTTTCAGCCTCTTGCCATGGTTTCTAGTTACTATTAGACATAGGCCTGAAGTCATGTGCTTCTGCTTCAGCTTCAGCGGTGTCCCATATTTACAACGCTTATTTTTACATGGTGATTTGTAAATAAATAAGTGTATGAGTTGCGTTTTCATAGATCATTATTATTATTATCTAAGCAATTCAATTTTACCAAACAGAAAATCCACACGCCGATCTGTCCCTTTTTAGGGATTTGATCAAATATGAATGTTATTAATCAACAATCTAGCCTTTATGGTTGAATAATTCCACAATTTTGATTATAGTGAACAAAAAACAGGGTAGACATCGAAGTCTGTGTCAGTTTTGTTTCATGTGGATACACCCAGTAGATCCAGAGATATTAACCACGAGCCAGGTCAAAACAACATCTACAACATGGCGGTCTAACTGCAGATGTGAACATTGACTCCTGCACTGCAAAAAGTGGTATGTTGATCAGCGAAATTTGCTTGAATTCGAGAATATTTTACCATCTTCAGTACAGTTATCTGCCAATGGAACAAATATCGTAGCACATAAATTGACAAAAAACAACTTCTTGCCAGAAAAATACTTGTTCCATTGGCAGACTATTTTACTTGCCAAGTCAAAATTACTCAAAATAAAGTTAAATATTCTGAATTCAAGCAAATTTGTCTCATCAAGATATAACTTTTTGCAGTTCATGGCCTGATTCTCCTGACTCCACCTCAGCATTAAAGGCTCATTGGAATGTTACGCTGTCACTATTTACACTCTGCTATGGCGCCTATAAGCCAGAGGACACCAAAAGAGATGTCCGCTCTAAACAATAGCTGTCAGCGCTGCGTGTTTGCGAGAAGAGAAAGACACGCTGCATGAAAGTCACAGGTGCGCGTCAGGCAGGCTCACCTTGAGGGAGTCAAAGCAGGCGATGACTCTGCCGTTCTCCACCTGGCAGCTCTTGGCGGGGTGGGCGAACTTGCACTCGTTGTCCGGCCGCGAGCACGTCCCCCTCTGGAACTCCCGACAGACCTCCAGCGTCAGCCATTTTGTGTCCCTGATGGGTGTCACGTTCACGGCCATTTTGGAGCGGGCGGGCCGGGTCGATTGGGAGTAAGAGATCTCTGCGTGTATGCTTCTAAAGACACTGGGACAAGTGAGATGGGATAAGGAAATGACATGGGCTGGTTTTTGCGATGGTTTTGTCCCTGGGGTGCGATTGTGGACTAAAGCCCGTTAGGCCTCGGGAACGCCTACCACCTGTGGCCCATGCTAGGGGAGCAATGGAAGCTTTCAAGAGCCCGTCGCCCAGGGCCCAAGCCGGGGGCAGCCACACGGTTAGCTTAGCAACCTCAATCTCTGTTCCTTTTAAGTTAACACATAAAGTTTCTCTACGGCTTTGGCTCAACCGTCAGATGAGATGAATGGCAAAAGATGTTATCGATAACACTGGTCCATGATGAAAAGGTTTAGAGAAAAGAGGGTCAGGGAGGCTGGACTGTGAAGAAGAAGTTGTTCCTCTCACAGGAGCTGATAAAAGCCTTCGGTATTAGGCTACGTGCTGAGGGAGGACAGCTAGTTTCCACAGAGGAGGGCTGAGTGGCATGGATGGAGCGCAAGATGGCAGACAGACGGGTTGAATGCTGTCTCAGTGGCAGAACCTGGCAGTCTGGGCTCTCCTGGTTCGGCTGGAGATCCGGTCCAGATACACAGCACAGAGGCAGGGGCGGCTTCGGGACGGCCACACCGCAGCGGGGCTCAGCCAAACAAAGGCACTTCTCTCTGTGGAAAAAAAAAAAAGACAAGGAAGTGTGTCAGTGGAGCACACGCCAAAGCGCACATATGAATTTTGTAGACAGAGGTCTGTCAGAATGCCTCTTCATTCTTTCTCCCTCCCCACTGAGGCCTCACACAGACTGCCAGGATCTCAGCTGGAAAATCAAATCAAACACAATATCGCTAACAGTGGAGCTTGCCCTCTCAGCCATGGACAATTTATTTAAGGGGAAGACGGTGAGGAAAAGAGAGAGATCAAGGGACAGTAAAGAACACCTCATCTGAAGCATCGCATGCAGCACCACTGCAGGTCTGGTTTTATGTACAGTGCCCTGCCAAAGTTTTAGTGAGGTGTGAAAGAGGCTGCTGAGGCATTCTGTAAAACTCACAAGTGTTTGAGCATCTACAAAGGCATCATGAGAAATAACGCATTGTTAGAGACGTACATTCTGTGAAATGTGTAAAAGCGCAGACTAGAGACAGTAGTCAGTATATTGTGGTAGAGATGTTCAAATATCGTCATCTGGCCTTGAGGAAGATTTGCTTCCATCAACTCGCGGGCAGAAACAGCAATCAATCCATTATTGAAATAGTTGTCAACTATTTTAGCAATCGATTAATCATCTCTGGGATACACAGACTCAGACAGAGTAAGAGTTACATCATTTTTTTATTTTTTTTTGTGAAAAAACTGTTGTTTCTAAAGGCATTGGTTATAGATTTTTTTTGCAAGTATTTTACCTCTGATTGTACCAAATATGAGATAAATCTCGGACCATAATCTAATCAGAGCAGAAAGGGCTCTAGGACTCTCTTGCTCTCTCACTTTCACAATCCCAGACTGAATTTTAGAGGTTCTTAGCTGAGGAATATGACACTTGTACAAAGAGCATCTACAGACATTACCTTTGAGTTTACTCTATCAAGACATCCTCAAACGGCGTCACTTTAGCTTCATGTGGCAAAAAGTTTTCAAAAATTACACTTTCCATTTTTCAGGCACCTTTTGCCGCCAACCGATTAATCCTTTAAACGTAAAAATAACCGGCCAATTAATTGATTACCTAAAGAATCGTTAGTGACAGCCCAACTCCTCAACTCTTTCAAACCACAACTTTTATTACAATGCCAATATCCTGGACGACTTAGACCCACACAAACTACTGGTTGGGTAAGACAAGTACATCTTAGTGAAATACATATTAGTTATTGATTCCTACAATCTTCTACTCACGTGATGACAGTTTAAAACAAGCAAAAACATAAAACATGAATCAAATAGCTGCAGGTTATTTAATGACGCTGTGGTCGCAGTATGTACCAATCCTGAACACGGCGAATACTGTGCATCTAAAGCCTAAATGAACAAGTGTTTCGGAGTATTGATCAGTGATCTGTCAGCCCGGCGAGATGGTAAACGGCCAATCAGTTTGCTGTTAGGCTGGCGTCACTTGGCAGGTGGCCAGGTGAGACAAGACACAGATCAGGCCATCGCTCAATCACTGCCCAGGGACAGGCAGCGGTGCTCTGTTTCTGTCAAAGCTTGCCCCCGCTCATTCTACAGCTTTATCCAGACTCCAGAGGTCCACGTGGATGAACATAAGGGATAAAATGTACCTTTAGGAGACTGGCATGGCGCATTTTAGGTTGTATTAACACTGTTGCGTTCTTACAATTAATAAAGTTTAAGATTTAAGAGGGAGAAAAGGGACAAAAACATAATACATTGTAACACCTGCACAGCCATTTACGGGCACCTCCTCTCGTGCTGTCGTTTGTTGGCATTACCGTCCAGTGCCAGCTCAGTGTTTTCCTTGTCTCTGTTTAAAATATGGTCTCTTAGAAGTCTTACACGACACACTTATTAACATACTGTGGCCAAATTGTCTTACTTGCTATCTTTGAGAGTGTTTTTCTGATACCGTTTTCTCCAATTCCACAGAGAGTGAATAAAAACAATAGCTAAGCCTGTAAAAATATGACAAGACCCAGATCATGGCTCATTATGCTTAAAAGGAAACACAAATGCTGTAATTATTAGGGGTTTTAGTGTCTGTAGAGCCCAAATAAAACACAATTTTGTATCAGTTTTGTTCAGGTACTCGCCGATACTGTATATGATACAGTATAGGTGCTAGAACAACCTTATTAGGCCATTATTAGGTTATACTGTGTACATTCACCTGCAGAAGCATAGTGAGACTTGAAATACCAAAGCTACCACAATGTGTTGAGAGTTCATGTCTCTGGGTACCACACGGAGTTATATTAGACTTGATATACTGCATACGCTCAAAGTGAAAATAGTGGAATGTGTATATTTTCCATTTTATATAGGATGTCAACTTTGGGATTGGGGTTTGGTTTGAAAAAAAAAAAAAAATCTGTGCTTGACAGAAGAAATCAGCCATGACAAGAAGGGGAGGCAGCTGAAGAAAGAGGTAAAAAATAGTCTTTTGGTCAAACATTGATTGCCTCTGTGTCATGCTCCTGTCTCCCATTTTGGCCCAGTCACATCTGTGACGCACTACTTTCACACATCCAACATGATATTCTGGGCAGACCATATGTGTAAAACAAGAAGCCAAGGCAGCCACTGACTATAACTGTGGCAGAGAGAGACAAGGGAGGACCCCGTGCCTGTACAAATAAACATCAGAGCATGCACCCCTTTCACTGTGAAGAATGACATCCTGTTTGAACATTGTATATTCTTAATAAAGATTTAAGAGGAAACAGTTTACAAGTCAACACCGTATCTCTAAAGTTTTGTTTTTACACATTTTGAAATAGGCAAAGCTGAAACTATATGACTTGAGCACTTCATGATATACCACATTCACAGAAAAATTGAATAAAATCAAGAACATTTTTCATGCACCATTTTTATTAGGTCAAAGCTTAAATAATATCCTACATAATGCTATTGTAATGTTATCGCAGTCACTGTTATGTTTGCTTAAGCCCTGCTTCTTAATATAGACCTGTTACTCCATCTCTGCTTTCTGTGCCACCATGGTCAAATATAATATTTTACTCAAGGAGATGACAACATTTTTTCCTAGTTACGTGGTTCTCAACTGCTGTGTCTGTAATGTTGAAGACCAACCTTCAGCCTTTCATGACAAGCCATGACCTAAATAAAAGTATTAATTTCAACCTATAATACAGGGGTCGGGAACCTTTATAGCTAAAAGAGACAAAAAAGTCACATATATTAACATTTATTTCTGTAAGAGCCATACAATATATATATATTTTTTATACAACAAATTTATTTTTAGCAACGTTGTTATACTGGAGTTATCCAATACATTAAATAGTTCTTACTAGGGGTGTAACCATTTAGTTATGGAATAATAAATATGTATTATTAGGCAGTATTTATGATCTGTTTTTTTTATGATAAAATATGCCCCTGTGTCACAAGCTAAACAAAATACAAAACCATGTGCCCCATTGTGAACAGCGCTCTTGTTAAGTTTCACTTTGACGGCCACAGAGCAGCCTTTGGTATTTGGACTGTTCCTGGTTTTTGTTGGAATTTTTGATTGATTGGACAATGCTCATGTGGAGAAGAATGGTAACTTATGACCAACATTGTATTTTATGCATTTGCACCATAATGCACTGCTCTGGATCTACAGCTGGATTATTACACACAACATGGTCATCTTCAGGAGAACCCTAAACAAGCCCACACTGATTTATGAAATATAACCCCTATTACTCATTGAGTTAAGAAATGCCAGCTAAGGTTTATCTGAGAGCCACATGCAGTCATCAAAAGAGCCACATCTGGCTCCCGAGCCACAGGTTCCCTACGCCTGCTATAAGAGCAATATGCAGCTTGGCCCTTTTTATTTAATATAAATATACAGTATTTCCTCAGAGATGTGTTAATTAGGCATTCATTATAAGGAAAACTATCAAAAACTATCAATAAAGAATCAAAACAATATAGCAGGGGCAGGCAACGTCAGGCCCGGGGGCAAAATTCAGTCCTCCAGCATAGAACCTCATAGAAATATTACTGCACAAATAAATTCAAAAAGTACAGAAAATAATAGTGTAGTAAATCTCTTTAAAATGTTCAGGAAAAATACCCCGGACTGGATAAACTAATCTTGAAATCAGTCCAATTTTCTCGCAATAAGAGTATTTTTGTATTTTATTTTTGCACTTGGAACAGGAAAATACAATCTCATTGCACCTAAAATAAGATACAATTTCTTATATTGACCTTAAAAAAAGATGATAAATCTAATTTTACTTGAAATGAAGGGTTAGAAATCAGCAGAAACTTGGCGAGTGAGAATCACTCAAATTACAGTCAAATATTTTTAATTGTAAAACTCATCAAGATATCTTTTTTTTTTGCAGTGCATCAGGTCATTTATGATGTATGCACTGCAAAAAGTTACATTTGCTTGAATTTGGAATTTGACCACATTCTATAATAATAATAATAATAATGCATTTATATAGCGCTTTTTTGGACACTCAAAGACGCTTTACATGGCATTATTCTTTCACTCCACACTTGGTGGTGATAAGCTACTATTGTAGCCACAGCTGCCCAGGGGTAGACTGACAGAAGAGTAGACATTCTGAGTAGTTTTCACTTGCCAAGTAAAATGATTTCCCAATGGAACAAGTATTTTTGAACTTTAAATCAGAAAACGCATAGAATTTCAAGTAAATTTAGATGTTATCTAATTTTAAGTGCAAGAAGTCATTTTTTTCTTCATTCAAGTGCAGAAATACTTGTTCCATTGACAGATTTCTTTACTTAGTTAAAATAAGGTCATATATTCTGAATTCAAGCAAATTGAACTTAACACTGGTATTTGTAGAAAGTGGAGATTTTTTGGGCTACAAATGAAAGGTTTGGCCTTTGGTGTTTTGACAATGAAGTCTGCCCTCCGTCGAGCAAACTTGCCTACCGCTGCAATATAGTATCAAGAAGGTTTTAGGAAAAGGAACTTGAGCCACAGAAAAAAGTTATGTGACCAACCGTTGGGTCCCCACCCACCATAAAGTATTTCTACATCATGTACAGGCAATAAAAAGCTCCATATGATCACGTATAAAATGCCAGATCAGGTAAGAAGTATGTGTGTGTGCGTATTATTGGACAGGTTTTGCATCAAAGCCGAAGATGAAAGACTGGAGTTTGAAAAATACAAGAAGTAACTTGGCGTTGGAGAAATATATAAATAAAGGAGTCATCAATAAGCATCTTAGCATGTGTGAATAATGTATGCGGCCATTTCCCGTTGCCAGGGGCTGGAGATATTATTACACCATCCGATCAACTCACCAAGGTAATAAGTTGAGGGGAGAGAGGGCTCGCACATTATGAGCCTACCAATTCATAAGACACACACACACACACACACACACACACACACAGATACACAAAGTAAAAAAGGCCACAGTTAATGCCTCACTTTGAGGTACCAGCAGCTGTGTAACCAGGGTTCAAGTAACTCCTCATTTAAAATAAGCCACATGAGCGAGTGCTAATGTGTCGGGCTAAAACTGGGACTTGTTTGCAGACGGGATTAGCTGACGATCAGAAGAACCTTACAGGGTGTGGAAACTATACCTGCAATAAGAGGGGACTAATAATCACAAAGCTCATATACTGTAGGAGGCAATGCATGGTTAAATGAAGGTAGTAAGCACTGGGTAGGCTAGTACGGTTATACAGAGCCCAAAAACAAACAGAAATAACATCAAATTTAAACTTAATCATTTTGGACATTAGTTTGTTGGCATGATTGCTGGCCAGTATAAACACTGGATTCTGTATCATTGTGAGATAAGGCAAAAAAACAACAGAAAAACAAAATGATTAAAGATATCCATTATCTAAATTTGTTAGTGGTTTGTGCCTCAGTGGGCTTCATATTTGACTTGGACCTAATTTATGACAAAGATGCAAGCCGCACACAAATGCACTTGTGAAATTTGATGTACAATTTAGGACAAATGTCTAAATTTGAATAAACAGTTACTATTTTATGCATGGAGCGTCAACATAAGAGAAAGCTGAAATAAGAACTGCTAAACTGATACAAGAACAACATGCATTTGAGGAGAGTGGAGACAGGATCTTTTCTTTTTTGCAAAGGACATTCTTCTAGTAAAATAATGATATTGATGTTTATGTTTGATTACAACGAATTTTGCAGACCACATCTGAAGCCTATACATTGTCTGATTGACTTTCCAACATGAAAATATAACGTATACCACAGATATGAGCAGCACAAGTCATCTAAACGTCCTGTTCCTCGGGGGAAACCAGAACAAAAAACCAACAGCTATCTTCAAGGTTTAGCTTTTAGTTTGTGCACCAGTTCAAAGATCACAATAATCCGCTTAGAGGGAAAAGCAAGCAAAGATACAGAGAAAGCGGAAGAGAGGGGAAAGTTGGTAACCCGAGAGGTTAAAGGGCGCGGACTGCTGCGGCAAAAAAGCAGATGTCTGGGAGCCTCATATTACACTGCATCAATGGCTGAGCAGGATATCAGCTATAAATGACCTGGGCTGCCCTCGGCACTGCCAGGAGCGCGGAGAGAGCGGGGAAACAGTGGTACACAAATACAGCCCATGAGGTGGTGACAAGGAAGAGGAAGGCAGTGGAGGAAGACTGATAGCGGGTTAGCGGGGGTAATTAGCGGACGAGTTGTTGAGAGACAGGGGTTAGTGGTGAGACTGCAGGACTGTCAGGTGTAAAGAACAGCCCTGATTGAGCAGAAAAGGGGTGAGAAAGAAGAATTCGGATTCTATTTAAAAGTGCTGATAGCGCTCCGGTGCGGTAGCATTGTGACATCTCTCTTCCCCCCATCATTTATCATCCACTGATCCGCCACACCTGTTCAATTTTTCCCAATTCTCCTCATTAGCATACGGGAGCCCTCCTTTGTTTCTCCCCATTTCCACACGAAACTCTGCTCATGCTAACTCCCTGTAGCATCACGTGACCGAAACAACTCGGTGAATGTGTCTTGCCTTTTAATAGTAACTGTCCTCATTTTATTGGTCCAGCGTCCCAGTCCCGCCGCATCTCCGCTTTTGTTCCTTGTTCACACAACACCTTATGCTGCAGTAACACGCTAATGTGCTGCAAGGTCACCATCTCCACAGCAACCAGAAATGTCTGTTTAAGGCAAGGACAAAGTGCTTAGTGGTGTCATGCCTGGTACCGTGGCTCACTGATGCGCAGATAAATACAATAAACGCTAAGTAGGCGCTTTTAAAAATAAGATGTTTCGCTCGCTAACAGGGGATCTACTGCAAAAACGACCTGGATATTGTCACTTACTGCATGGAGATCTGATACCAAAGCCAAACGCATACAGCAGTCTGGCCCCAGTTCACGAACGCGACGATAGATTTGTTTTGGCATTAAGGTGAGCTACTAAATTATCTAGTAAGGGCAGTTATTAAGCAATGCTAATGTAGGGTGACCAGATTTTTCACATTAAATACTGGGACAAAAATATAATTTATTTACTTTTTTACCAAAATTAGCTTGAATTGAGCTTTTTAACTAGTCCAGTCGCTATACAAACTTTATGCTAGACGGACGCGTGGCCAAACGTCATGTATCAAGTGAATATGCTGCTTTGGACATTTTTCGTCATTTTTTTTTGCATTTTTCTCAAATTGTTTTGTAATTTTTCTTGCTGGTTTTTTTGTCATTTCTTAGGTTTTTCTTTTTTTTTTTTCCATTTTTCATAATTTTTTGGGGTAATTTTTCATAATTTTTCGTCTTGGCCAAAAGTCATAAAGTATCATGTAAATATGCTGCTGTGGACATGGCACTGGTGAAAAACAGGGACAACTGGGACAGAGGTTGTGTAAAACTGGGACAAATGAATGGTTTCAGATAAATTCACAGGGACATGGGACAGAGGGCTCAAAACTGGGACTGTCCCCGGGTAAACTGGGACGTGTGGTCACCCTATACTAATGTGAATTTTAATTGAGAGGCCTGCTGAAAATGCCATATAGATTGGTGGTGTAATGTGCAAAAGCATTTCAAAATTGTGTGAGCTGAAACACTTTGCTTCCAAATATGAGCAGAATGCAAGATACTGTACAATATGCTATGTGAGGCGTGACTTGGTGCAGAGACCTCCTGTCTGTTTAATAGGCCATAAAATATGGACATAAACCTGGCAGGCAAGGACTATGCAGCCAATCCTTTAGCAGAAGACGCTTGATTCTCAACCGAAACACGTCAACGATGACTAATCTCGAAATAATCAGTGTTCAATATTACATGTCTTTTGTTCATGCACAATGATCAAAATCAACTGCATGAACACGCCCAGGCAGGCTCCAGTATGAGACCTGATGCCTCCTTTTTGAACCGAGTGCAGTGATAGCCCATTAATGATGTGGTAACCTTAGACTTTCTTCAATTTCCTTGCATCACGCACACTGATACTGGGCATTAGCATTGACCGCACTAACCATGAGCCAGCACTTCTCGGTACGCCACACTGGAAGGTCAGCTGGCGCGCTGGTCGGTGTGCTGTTTCGCTGTGCCATTGCAGTCATGTGATGTATGCATTTGCACCATCTCGCACGCCCGCACACGCACGCCGGTCCCGCATAAGCGACTGTGGCACAATGTATGTCTGGCTCTTCTTCAGCGCTAAGACAAACAGTGGGGAGGCGGGGGGGGGCGGGGGGGCGGGGGGGGGGACAACAGGGGCAGTCAAGTGGCACGCGTGCAAGCTGTCGTCTGCTCCGTAATATCAGCGCAAGTGTTTAAACAGCCTCGCCCGCACGTAGGACAGGGAGAGAAGCCGTTATAGGCAGTGTCAGGAGGGAGTTGGGATAATATATGTTTACATTTACGGCTGTGGATTCATTTGCACATGCTAATCAGGTAGTAATTACATCCAGTTGGGTAGTAGGCTTGACAAAATGATTTTCCCGGCTATTGAATTCTGTCTTGTTTGCGGGTCGCTACCTGGATGCCGGTGCCGCTGTGGTGTAATGCAGCGGGGGATGTCACTGAGTTCATGGACATAAACCAAGCTACTGCCAGACCAGTCTGCTCCTCTCAGGAATAGCAATAGGAGGAGGAGTGAGTGTGTACGTGGAATGGCAAGGAAGATCGGAAAACGCCGGCAACAAGGCAACGAGGGACAGAAGGATGGAGGGTGAGCAGTGAGCGATGGAGGCGAGACGTGTCACGGATAGAGATGTAATACGTCGGAAGATGAAAAAGTAGTCTCAAACAAACAACCCAACCCTCATCCCTACGTGACATTTGGAGCACGGTGCCATTATCAAACATGAAAAAAGGAAGAGAGAGGCTTTCTATTCTGACACACCAGACACGCTGGTCATGTAAAAGCAGACAGGAGAATACCAGAGGTGGGGAATGGAAAGACAAATTGGAAGCGCTGATGGGGAGACAGGTAGACAGGGGGGTAGACACAGGTTACATGGGCCCCTGACAGACAGCTCGAAGATGTACAGTGTGTAATGAGATGGAAGAGGAACAGCAGAGGTGTCAGACTGACTTATGGACAGGAAGACGCTACATAAAATTAATTTGAGGAAGTGAAGTACAAGATATCATGATAAAGACTACTAAGATTACTTACCTACACTTTTCGTGTCTAAATTCAATTTCCACACATTTCTAAAAAGTACGGTAACTTACAATACAAAGTAAATAAATGTGTCAACAAAGGTGTTTGTAAACTGATACGGAATGTATTATTTTTGCATTACTGAAATATAAGAATCAGAGAGAAAAATGATAGGTTTAACAAAGTCTAATTATCGTACAGGACAGCTCCTGTATGACTGAGAACCTACACAGATGGTCTAATTATATTTTTCAACAAAAAACATTATTGCACATTGTATTTTGTTTATTGTGGAACAGGGTATTTTTACCCTTGGCAGCACGGTGGCTCTTGTCTCACAGCAAGTAGGTCCTGGGTTTGATTCCCGACCCGTGCAGCTTTTCTGTGTGGAGTTTGCATGTTTCTCCCCATGTCTGGATGGGTTTCCTTTGGGTGCTCCGGTTTCCCCCATCATCCCTAAACATGCACATTAGGCTAATCCTCCAGCAGGTGATTAGCCTGGCACAACATCTGGAGATGGGTCCCCACAGCTGCCCACTGCTCAGGACGGATTTCCCCACCGGCAGAGAACAAATTTCCCTACGGGGATCAATAAAGTAACCTTACTTTTAAATGTGATGAATTATCTCATTACTGTATACCAAAAATAATAGCAGGATCCCCAAAGCAAATTACTTTCATCCTAACTTGTGTGATATGCTTTAAGTTTTACCCAACAAGCCCTTTCCTTTTCCGAAGATCATATGCAAGACGCCTTAAAAGGAAATCTACACACATTGAATGATCTGAAGGTCTCCAAACACTATCTGGGTTAAGTGCATTCTTTTCATTCTCCAGTCTGCGGCATTTAAGATCACATCAGGAAATACCAAAGGAGTCGATGTCTCCCAGAAGAAAATTCATTTTCCAATGTTCTGCGCCACACACATGAGGTATCTGACTATGCTCTGACATCACGGCGGCTTTTGGCCCAACAGAGGATAATCTGTCCTCCTCAGCTGTCTGTGGCCAGTGATTCAGTTTGACACCTTAATCTGTGGAAATCACACTGGGTTCCCCTCATGGAGCCAAGTGTATTTACTATAGATTACATCTTCCACTACTGTGCATTAGTCCAGTGACAGCTTTGCAGACTGAAGGGAAAACAGCAATCATACGCCATTGACTGGCTCTCTGTGATTTCGGCACTCACCAAATAGCCTCAAAGGACGATCGCTCGCCATTTGTTTGAGAGGTACAGACTGTCCACCAGGGCTGCACAATATTGGGCCAATAAACAATAAAACAATGTAGCCAAATCAGGACTTAACCAGGAGTAGCCCAGGTCTAAACACCAAAACACAAATAAACAACAGAAATGAGAAGTCTATTCCAGTAAAAGAGGAATTTGCTGTATAACGGGCATACTTTTTTCTACTTAAAGCCCAACAAGGTCTGATTTAGGCTCCTGTATCTCGAATGTGCTGTCCTTTTCCTTGTTTCCCAGTGATATTTATATGCAAGGAAGACACACTATCCACTTTATCACCTTATACTGGGTGGTGCTGCAGTATCTTGCCTATGACAAAGCTGTTGATCAACACACACCCAGAAGAGGGCCCAGTCACGTCTCGCTGCCATCACCTTGATCAGGGGATGCTGCCTCTGCCCTTAATAATGTAATAATGTAAATCAGGATAGGCCGGTGTCGTTACGCATGCACACACTACAACATAGCTCATCTGCATTCCTCACACCAGCCCATGCCTGCTGAGGACAGCACAGAGATGACATCATTTCCAAAGGACACATTAGTTAAAGGGAGGGGGGAGGTAAAAAAAGAAGAGGACACATATATCGCCTTTGTTTAAATACACAGAAAGACAGCCGGTGTTAACACTATAGATCTTCGGTTTCATCTTGGTGGGATCCTTTCTCTCGTGCTGCTGTTTTCCGTCTGACTGTGGTGCTGTTAAATTCAGTATGTATCGGAGTGCCTTTGCGCTCTCACTGTTCTATACTCTAATGACCTTGTAGATCTGCCGCCTCTGATCTGCAGAGGAGCTGTTTCAACCCACCAAAGAAACTATGTGAGCCAGAAAAACACAGACAGAAAGCTGCATTAAGACAAACACAGATGTGCTGCTGCTGGATATAGTCAGTTCAAAGTCAAAGCAATGAAATGTGAATTTAAGATTCAGTTAAAGACACACTGGTTTCTTTTTGTATTTAAGAAAGAACAGTACACCAAATCTTGTTTCGATTTCTTTTTCCCATGCCACTTCATTTGGAGGAATCAAAGCTAATTGGTCTGTGATGTTCAAAATGATCGATGCATGATGAAAAAGTAAATTCAATATTGTCAACAAACCAAATAAAACATTTATGCTTATTAAAAAAAACACTGTTTTGTTATTCAACATGACTCACACTACATACTTTTTGCCTTTTCACTCCTCAAGTCACCACAGTAATTCATGTGCTGCTACGGTGTATACTATGTGCACAATCATTAATAAAAGAGATCTTAATGAGTAGGCTATTTACCTGGCTACATAAAGGTCAAATTAATAAAATATGGTTTAAGTGACCTTTTTATCAAGGCTTGGGTGTGACACAAAGCCAAATCATGTGTGGCTGCATTATGCGGGATATTCAACATAGATTTAACAATAAAAATAACTGTTCAAATGTTCCACTGCTTTTATACGTATTCTTCACATCCTGAAAACTTTGCTTGTACTTTACTTTCCCATACTTTTCCCCAGCAGACAGTACGGTATATCTCTCCTTCAAACATACATAGGAAAAGTATTTTGTATGACTTTCCACACGTTGTGACTTTGTTTGGACTGAGGTGCGCTGTGTTCCCCGGTGTTGGTGCAGACGCCCGGGTCACCGCGGGAGTTGAATCATTTCCTGAGGGCAGTGCTCGTGTAAACACACCGGTAGTCTTGTCATTATACAGGGGGAGGGACGGCTGCTCACACGTCCGCCCGTTATGGACGCGGGGTTTGTGTTTTCATTCATTCATCCGTACATGTGGCCACTTATCGAGCTGTGTGGTGTCAAAAAAAAAAAGAAAAAAAAAAAAAAAAAGGTCCGAGAGAATCACAAG
>OMNZ01093875.1:0-17607 GCA_900303255.1 Lesueurigobius sanzi
GTATTGTGTTTAAGTAATATATTATATTCCCCAGTTACTGAAAAAAGTAATATATTTCTGTAACTAGTTACTTTTGTAATGAGTTACTCCCAACACTGTCTGGCGCCAACGGACTTCAGACCACCACCATGCACTCACATCAGACATCATTCACCCTTGCCTATTGTACATGTTTTTAGTGGTAGGGAAACCAGAGCACCCGGAGGAAATTGCCTGGGCAGCCAGACTACACGCTTTACAAGACATATTGTCTGGGCATGAGCGTACTCTCGGTAAGTTCAGAAGGGCGTGATTGACAGATCGATTAACCAATCAGAGAAAGGCATGGTCCGACCAACATGGCGGCTTAACTTGTGCAAAAACATTAAATTTAACAAGAAATATCGCACTGAAAATTATCCTCTTCAGCCAAATCAACAGGCGATCTACTAAACTATTTTAATAAGAAGTTAGAACTTTACAAAGTCCGTTCAGAATTATACGCCATTTGAGTGTTCAGACTTCTGCATTTAAGCCCCACGTTTCAAATCTGCCTCTACGATTGGTCCGATAGTTGCTTTTTCGTGCAACAATAGGCTGCGAGCAGCCGTCCAGACGGTTCATCTTTTGAGCAGAAAGGAGGAGCGTATGGCTGTCCAGGCTACGGAGGAAACCTACACAGGCACAGGGAGAACATGCAAACTCCTCACAGAAAGGCCCTATCCTGGGCCGGGGCCACAAGCCCACTGTGCTACCGTGCCGACTAATAACTAGTTTATTCAAAAACTAAACAAAATATCCAAAATTCCCTCCAAACAAATCTTTATAACTAATATATGAACAAAATAAAAACATTTAGTTCTAGCCATTATTTAGATTTTGTTGCTAAAAATATAGACAGTTTTGCCTGTTTTTATGCTTAAAATACCCAGCTTCTATATGAAAACATAAAATGACAGAAAGCTTCCAATACATTTTTTTCTTATATTTATATCAATAATACCAGTACAGCAAATCCTTCAAATTTATATCACAGGTGCCTAGGCTTCGTACCAAAAGCCATAAATTCCATCACTTATGAGGAGGTTTCAGAGTTTACATTCTTCTGAGATTTTTCCTTTGTGTTAATACCTTGATTTTTGTAAGAGGACGAGGGAATGCAAACCAAAACAAAAAGGCTGTATCACACAAGGTAGCCGATGTCCAAAGGTATAGTTATTGCAAAAGATAACATTTCGGCAGAGCCTTCTTTAGATCATGTTAGTCACACATTTGCTGTAAAAGTGCTTTAATAACACTTGTATTGGTGACACAACATATTTTTTCTCAATGGTGGACCCCGTTTTACCCTATTAAGAATGTTCTTGTACATTTCAGCAGCATTCACATCGGATTCATTTTAACATTGAAGTCTTCCCCTTGCCACATGTAATTACCTGATACCCCGTGGTCCTACAATCAGCCGCCGCTTAGTTTTAATAAGCTGCATTTATTAAAAAAAAAACACAACATCATTTCAATTAGTCCCATAGACGGAAGCACAAACCACTGCTATTATACTTCTCGCTCTTCCCTTAATTTTGTAGCACTTCTGTATCTGCCCATTTCCCTCTTGCTCTGGCAGTGTCGAGCTACAGTCTTGCTTGTTTTGCGCTACTTTTATTCCAGTTTCCAGTTTGAATTCTGTTCTGTCTAGAAATACATTTAGGATATAAGCCTTAACCTCTTAAGCCCTAACGTCCCCATTTTTGGGGACATGCCACTTTTAGAGACAATCCTTGTTTATTTTTGTCTGTTTTAAAAAATGTGTTCACAAAAAAAATGTGTATTTTTTGGGGGGGGACTGTATTTTATGACCAAATATATACTGCACTGCAAAAATTGATATCTTCAAAAGTAAAAATTTGCAGTAATTCTATAATGTTCTATAATGTGTGTTTTTTTTAGGCGGAATTCATATTTTCTGTCTTTCAACCTCGGTTACTCAGGCCCACTTAAAATCACTTGAAAATGTTCACATCTACAGTATCCCCACAGATATTCATATCATTTGAGAGCAATATGAACATTTTAGACATTTTACAAGCTGTTAAAGCCTTCCAGAGGATATGTATACCAAATTCGGAAAAAACTGCCACGGGCTTAAGAGGTTAAAGTGTTAGTGTGGAAGTCTAAATGCAATACAAATTTGATAAAATGTGCAAAATCAACCCCCGGCGACAGTGGCGCAGATGGTAGAGCGGGTCGTCTCATGATCGGTAGGTTGGGGGTTCGAATCCCGGCTCCTGCAAGTGCAGACTGCCGTTGTTTCCTTGGGCAAGACACTTCACCCAATGCCTATGTGTGAGTGGTTGGTGGTGGTCGGAGGGATCGTTGGCACAGATGAGAGCAGCCTGGCTTCTGTCAGTCTGCCCCAGGGGAAACTGTGGCTACAATAGTAACTCATTCAGCATGGAGTGAATGAGCCCCCCCCCCTTCATGTGTGAAGCGCTTTGGGTGTGACTATGTCATACGAAAAGCACTATACAAATAAGAATCCCTTTCCCTGGCCTTGAATTTTATGTACATTTATGCTCATAATATTTATTATTATATGTTTTCTAAAGTCCCTCCTTCTCTGATCTCCTCAACTAATCAGAGTCCCTGGAGGCTGTCGCTTTGACCAATGACAAGAACTTTCCCTGAGCTGCCTTGCAATCATTTGTGATTTGAAAATAGGCGACCAAGTTACCCTACTGTACCTTCCTCACTTTTTTACTGCCGGAGAGAGAGGCAACAGGGATTACTATAACCACAGGGTGTGCAGCTCATAATATCATATACTGTATTATACAATGCGTAACAAATTTATTAGACCACCCAGTATAAGGTGTTGGCCACTGCTGCCATAATGTAACAGTATTTACTTTACTTTATTGTTCATGTCATGTTCATTTTGCAGATTACATATGTTCATACATATGTCTTTACATGAACAAAAGGAACAGAGAGAAGATAAATCTTGTATATTCTGTCCCTTGTAACAAAATTATAAGTAAGTCTGACTATTTCTGTTTACCAAAATATCTTTTTATGTTTCTACTTGACCAATCTGGAATCTGGAGCTGGGTCTGATGGACTGGCCAAGCCAAAGTCCAGACAGATCTGGGATTTAGTGAAATCAGAAATTGATCAGACCAACGTCTCATCCAAAGCAAGTCTGTGGGAACAGATACAGACTTTGCAAAACTGCATAAAAACAATGGCAGCAAGAATGAAGCTGTTCTCAGGGCCAAAGGTGGCCATAATACTTATTGACATTTTAGGTTTTTATTTGTCAACAAGGACTATTTTGTTATTCCAATTATTAGTTATTTCTCTTATTTATCTTAATGAATAACAATGAAATTGTTGAAACAAGGTTTTGATATACATTTATGTTTTCTTGTTTTCTTGACAGGTGGTCTAATAAATGTGTTAAGCACTGTAAATTATAATTATAATATAAAAAGTCTTCTGGCAACTGAAAGATAGCAAATGTCTGGAACTTTCGAAGCACGTGGAAGTGGCTCTGACTGTCCTGAAGTATTATGGTTTTGTTGCGTAATTTTTCATGAACCAATTATATACATGATGCACGATCCGATACTGGTATCGGATAACGGTGCCGATACTGTTTCAGACTTTATTTATAACGCGTTTCTCATAGAATGAATGCAACTCAAAGTGCTTTACAGATTTAAAAAAAATTTAAAAACCAAATGATCATTTACCCACCCAACCCCCACCTCCACATATTAATAGGTACATTTAACAGACGATTGTCACACACACACCAGTAATTCACACGCCCAACCACATGCACAGACGCGTGTGCTTGCTCACTCACTCACAAACCTATACACGCTCACATATACCACGTAAAAGGCATGCAAGGCTGGGTGCAGATGGGCGTAAGAAAACTCCATCAGAGGAGCCGTCTGCATCATCACCTGTAATCATTACAATATCGGGTATTGGTTCCAAATATCCAATACTGAACCGATACTTTCACCAACTTAATTTAAGTGAATATGGATGTGCTGTATGCCATTTGGACGCTCTTAACCCATAATTTGGCACTATCAATCAATCAATCAATCTATTTTTGTAACGCCCAATATCATAACAGAAGTCATCTCAAAGGTCGGTATGGATAAAAACAAATCAATATCAGACATCAAGAATGTAACAAGCTTAGAGTATCCCACATCCTTAGACCTTCCTCCACGGCGAGGAAAACCCCTTAAAAATCACATGGGAGAAAGTTAGGAAACCTCGAAGGGAACCAATTTAGAAGAAGGATCCATCCCCCTTGAACGGATGGGCCAGTGGTGAATTGCTATGTTCAGCGAGAGTTGCAGCGGCCATTAAACTGGGAGACGTCCCCGGGTAGACAAGAGTCCCGCAGCAGTGCTTAATACGAGGTGTAGGCTTGGCCGACGCCGTCTGGTCCCACGAATGCTGTCCAGTCCCCACGGTGGTGGCAGTTGTACTGTTGATCGCCACGCAAAATACTCCAGTTAGCAGCAGTATGCTAATGCTAGCTTCAAGCAGTCAAGGCTGCGACAGAAGCTATGACTCACACCTATAGTGAAATAGGCTATTATTGACCACTAGTGCTTGCATTTTAGTTTGAGAAATACTGTCACAGAATTACTGATAAACCATATTTATAATGCATTAATGATGGAAACACTTCATGTTGTCATCTATTGAATGTAACACGGACCAGTCACTTTTTCACTTACTGCAAATTCACTGCAGTTTAAACATAAAATAAGTCCCTACAAACCTACTTTTGTGAAAATCTCACAATATCGGTTCGTATCGGGTATCGGTAGGTATTCAAACCCCAAATATCGAAATTGCAAAAAAGCCAGACCGTTGCATCTCTAATTACATGTAGCCTATTACTACTTTGCTTCTGTCATGTTTAAATAAGGTCTTGCTTTGTCTACCCTCCACTTCCATCGCGCCGAACGACTTTGAGAACACCGCCTTCCCCCCCCAAATTATGCAGCACTTTTAACAAGGGCTCTTTGTTTTATTCCTGCCATGTGCCATTGACTTTAATGCCTTATAAATACCATTGATATATTAAATTTGTACTAAGCCACCATATTTTTATCATCTCCATGCTTGTTTCTGTGCGCCGCTTTTTTATATCAAACGGAAATGAGCGGAAAGAGAGATTAAAAGACCCAATGACTTTTTTTTTTCTTAAGCTAGTGGTTTCTGTTCCATTCCACTCAGGGCACTTTTGTGTTGATAGCTTACTGTGCGCATAAGACGCATGCAGCGCGAGAAATAATTGTTCTTTTCATGGTAAGAAAGGCCATATCAATTAAGGGTAAATAGTCCTCTTAGTTATTACACTACGGCTCAGTGGCGTGCCGTCAATTCAGCTGTTTTTTTCCCTCCTTCTTTCTTCGCTCAAACTGTGGTTAAGCTTTTTGATGTTTTAAGTGCATTTAACATGATGGCCTCGCAATGTGCATTTATTTGTGTATGCTCACAACAAGTAGCAAATAAGGAAATTGAGATTAGACCAACAGCTCAAAGACGCCACTCAGCTTTGAATGTGGAAAGTAACAGTGTGTCTTATGATATAACACGCTATCCTTTGGTTTCCAGTCGTCTTAAGGAGGTGAAACATTGCAAGCAAATCTGTATTTTATTTTTATGATTTTGTCAGGTTTTGGGCCAGTTTGCTCATATAGACTTTCACCAGCATTAAGATGTTTAATTATCGCAAGTATTAAATGTCCAAGAAATTGTAAATTCAAAACCATTTTCTCAAAATTGTAGGCCAAGATTCTTCAGTCTTCATCTGTACTCTGTGGTTGAAGTGTATAAAACGTTTTGATCTTAATCCAAAGATCTTCGTCAGCGAGTGATGGCTTAACACGCTCGTGGGTCTCTTAAGAGGAAATCAGAAAGAGAAGTCCCACCTGCCTTGGTACTAAAGGTTGGAAAACATGTTCCCCTATTCAGACCTAATTGTTACCTCTCTATTGTCTGGGCTTAGTTCTAAGGCTGTTGGCACTTCTCTAGGCTAAGATGTTTAATAAATAAAAATAATAATAATAACATGTTTGTGTAGGTTCTCAGTCGTACAGGAGTTGTCCATCGTAGGCAAACATTCTTCAGTCTTCATCTGTACTCTAGTTGAAGTGCAGGATGTTTCCATCTTAGTCCAAAGACTATGGAGTCTTTGGACTAAGATTGAAGCATCCTACAGATAGAAGACTGAAGAATTTTTGCCTACGAATAATAAGAATAATAATGGCTTACATTTGTATTGCGCTTTTGTAACACTTGTGATATATATAAATAGTAGCCAGTAGGATATATATTCAAGGTATGTTGCATATAATTGAAGTTGGGTTATGGTTCGTCTCTCAGGACAAAAGAGTTGTGCTCAATAATGAGAGGACACAGATATGCATGTCACCCGAATTAGTTTAGTGTAGCAAAAGATTAGTTATTTACAGTATGTACAATATTTACAATAGTGCACTTTAGGGAAAAAATAATAATAAAGTTGTAACCCGACCACGAGAACACTCCTTCCGGCATTTGACCACAGTCCATTATTAATGTCCAAAAGTTTGAGCGGGGAGAAAACGGTTTGCCCCCTGTAAATCCAACAAAGGCCCACAGTCCAGCGCGTTGGAGGTGGTGGGACCCGAACGAGCAACCGAGCACAGACAAGGAACAGGAGTGTGGCAGCAAGGCCTCCTACCGCACCATTAGGAGAGATCGGAGTCGGGGAACCAGCTACGATGGAGGCAGCGTTGCAGACAGACCTCCTGCAGACTCAGATGCGGGGCATTGACATGTAACCCTCAGCAAGCCTGGCCTGTATAGTAAACATGCATGTATAAATATTCATTTCATTTCATGTACACAATAAATAAAACGCCAATGTAAAGGACGACCATAGCAGTGTGGTATAAACAACGCACAATGTTGATACGATTATGTGTTGATACGATTAAATATGTCAAACTACAATGGTAATATCAAAAAGCATTAAAAATGTGTATAAATGTGAAGTGTAAAAGTCAGTGCATGAAAGGCGCAACAATAACTTCAATAACTTAAGTTTCATGTAAATAGAACGACCGGTCAACATAGCCGGGAAAGCTAGAGACAGCTAACCACACTGGCATGGACATCATAAACATTGGCTAACATCTTGGTAGCACATGAGGCGTAGTGCCAAAATGTGTCGCGGTAGAACCACCTACGGGTTGAGGAGCACAACGCAACGTATTCAAAACCCCATTCAAAAGGTGAATGTTTAGCCGATTAGATCAATCTTACCTACTGCCGCACCCAAGTCCCGCTTGTCCCACACACCTAGCTGACAGCCGGCGTCTATTGTGTATATGCAGTATGGCGTATGGCGTGCAGTATGGATTGAACTTCCGGGGTGAGCAAGGGCTCATGGGAGATTGAGTTTTTTTCTTAACATGACGGTTACAGGGAAAACGGAAGTAGAGACCCCATATAATTTATATAGGTTACACTTTACAAGCCTGTGTCACAAGTTTCTCAAACGCTACACTGTCGTCATTATTCTCTCACTCCATACTTGGTGGTGGTACGCTACTATTGACGGAAGCAAGGCTGCCAGTCTGCTCCATCGGCCCCTCCGACCACCACTAACCACTCACTCTCATACGACATTCATATGGGCTTTGGGTGAAGGGTCTTGCACAAGGACACAACAACAGTCTGCACCTGCAGGAGCCGGGATTCAAACCCCTGTCCTTCCAATCATGAGACGACCCGCTCTACCATCTGCGCCACTGTCGTAAAAAGATGACATAAAAATGCATAACAATTTGAGTCATTGCGCATTGAAATGTAGAGAGACTTTGGCGAGCTACTTGGAAAGAGCTGGTGATCAAGCTAATGGTTGGGGACCCCTGCT
This sequence comes from Lesueurigobius sanzi, assembly GCA_900303255.1. Taxonomy (NCBI): domain Eukaryota; kingdom Metazoa; phylum Chordata; class Actinopteri; order Gobiiformes; family Gobiidae; genus Lesueurigobius; species Lesueurigobius sanzi. The sequence goes on from OMNZ01093875.1 coordinate 7,943, forward strand.
GTACAGGGTGGTTCACGATAAGGCCTAAAATACTTACCATAATACACAATTATGTTATCCGTCTGTGTAGGTTCTCAGTCGTACAGGAGTTGTCCATCGTAGGCAAAAAATCTTCAGTCTTCATCTGTACTCTGTAGTTGAAGTGTAGGACGTTTTGATCACATACTGTACTAGGCAAGGCAAGGCAAGGCAAATTTATTTGTAGAGCACAATTCATACACAAGGCAATTCAAAGTGCTTCACAATTTCATAATGCTAGTGATAATAACAATTTAAGAGTGAAACCATCCCCACTGTCATGCTAATGTACCTGGACTACTGGGCGGAGCAGGGCCATATATATGTGTCAACAGCCTTAGAACTTAGCCCAGGGTGAGACAATACAGAGGTAAAGAGCCATATTAAGTATGAATAGGCTAAGATGTTTTCCTATCTTTAGCACCAAGAGAGGAGGGACTTCTGGTTTACTCTTAAGAGACCCACCAGCATGCTTAAGTCGTTATTAAGCTGATGAAATGGGTCTACAATCAGGCATTTCAACATCTAAGTGCTACACTAATCTTGTAATGTAAAACCATGAATTCCAACTGGGCTCTATCCAGTATTTAGATTCCCTATTTCTATTATTTTATTTTTAAAATCAATTTTCAATCCACTGTTTTCTCATTTATGTCAGTAATCTAAAGGAATCTCAATTACAACTTCCCCCTTCACCGGAGTCTCTCCTTAACGCTAAAACGGGGATAATTTAGACTTAGCATAATACAGGCCCCTCAGGCTTTCTGATGTTGTAAGAGCATAAATTCACTACGTTTATTTGTTTGCCTTCACAGCAAGTGGCACAGGGGGGAGATTTAAACTCCTCAAAGGCCCCATTCAACTTAAAACATTTCTTAGTGCCATGCGTACCAATTAACAGTAACAGTTGTCTCATGGTATTGCACACCGCCCCTTTGTCTTTCATTCTTCTTAAGCATATCGAGCCTCTTACTTCTCAATGCCTGGGGGCTTGCTCTTAAAAGGAGGCAGTCATATTGTATCGGAAATAAGCAGCTAAAATACGCAGGGGAATACGGAGGTGTGTTTGAAATATCCACAAGTAGTTGACATAATGCGATTCTCACACAGTATATGTGCAGCACAGGCGTAAAATTATATCGGCTCTTTCATTTCCCTCTTTCATACAAGTGTGTGTTCTTTGGCTCATAATTCATGTGCACGTTCCCCCGGGGCCACGTGTTTGATATTCCTCGATATGTAATGTAATGTGCGTGGATGGAGCCTATAAGCTAACATAATATCATAAGGAAGACATCAGCAACCATGAGCTCTCAAGGTAATTCTATACAGTGAGGTGAGAATAAAGTATTTGTGATAGTCATACCTTTGTTCATTTGTACTATGTTTTACTCCGTTTTCTTTGGTAGTTTGTGTTTCTTTGTGCGCTAAATCACATTTTAATATATTCTTAGGACAGCGTGATTTTGAATAAATACCCAACTGTGATTTTTTTCTGATAACCATTGTGATTAGACTGTGATTTGTGTAAAGCCAAGACTAAACTAGATCTAAAGCTGGACACGCTAGAGGATATTTAGCCAGATTTTTAGTCTTAGGAGTTACTTACTAACTTAAACCTGGCTCTATCCAGTACTTCATGAGGAAGTCTTTGTTGGAGGCGATACTAGGCTGTGCTCAATATATCATATTGGCAATAAATCGTTACGGAGCACTTGACATATATTATATTATATTATATACAGTATTATATATAATACATTACAAAAATAATACTTTATTACCCCAAAGCCTTTATTGTACTGGGAAATGTAAATAGAGAATTGTAGTGTAGGAGGAGTACCTTGGTTTTTTTTTTTTGCTCTATTGAATTGCTCTTTAGAATTTTTTATCACAAATATTTTGTTGAAAATATTGAAATATTGGCATTTTTTGTCCCAGTTTGGGAATCACTGCCTCACACTAGTGCTGGGCCATATGCCCAAAAAATCTTATCACGATTTTCTTCAGTTTTCAAGCACGATTTCAATTTTCTCACAATTCATGTGTAAATTGTAATTTAAAGGCGACTAAAGCCATCTGCTTCTTCTGGGGTTTAGACCTGGCGTTGGTGTGGTTTAGTCTAGCCTGGCTAGCACCAGACTTGGGAATCACCCATTCATTTTCTCGTAGGAGAGGTGTGGTTTACGATTGTCCATTGGGCACTAAAAATGTCTAAAAATCGTATCAATTGTACTTGATTCGTATGAGCCTCAGCTAATTCAGTCTGTCCTTTAGTATGCGTCATCGCCCTGCCGTCCCTCCCCGTGCTGTGATTGGTCCCCAAATCCCTGCGAAGTTTTGGGCCATGGTTTCCAGGCTTACACAGCCTGCAGTTCGAAAAGATTCGAGCGCGAGCAGCATGGGTATTCCCAGGCTAGGTTTAGTCTTGGTTAAGACCTGTTTTAGTCCAAGTTTTAGTCCTTGCAGTGTTTAGACATGCTTCCCTCATGGTTTAGTCTTGGTTTAATCCTGGTTCAGACTGTTATATTGTCCAGGTTTAGACCTGATTTAGACCCAGTTTTCTCTCTGTTTATTTCTGATTGAGTCGTAGGGTTTAGACCTAGTTTATTCCTAGTTTAGTCTTGGGTTAGTCCTGGTTTGGTCGTGGTTTAGTCCAGGGTAATCAGCCTTTCATTCTGGTTTAGTCCATTTAACTTGGTCCTGTTTAGACTTTGATTTCAGTCACTCCAGTTTACTTCTTGGTTTAGTCCTGGTTTAATCCAGATTCAGTCCGTGATATTGTCCAATTTTAGACTTGATTTAGATCTAGTTTTCTCCTGGTTTGTGCTGGTTTAATCCTGACAGTAGAAGCAGTGCGTGGAGAAAGTGTCAGTATTTGAACTCAGAGCTGCGTTAAACATGAAAACCACTGAATCACGATATGACGATGTCCCCATGGAGATCAAATCACGATTAGATTTTGATCATCATATCGCCAAGCCCTGCCTCACACCATCAAATAAGTGTGAAGTCACAAGTGGTTTGGCACTCAGCGCCTCGTAAGTGCTCCACCGTGCATGTCCGTCAGCTGAAGAGTGCACGGACACGATCATTACCGCAGATCGAGGGGAGTGATAGTGTTTCCAGATGGATGTGACCCTTGACCCATCCGGAGCGCGTTTGTACCGGGGCGCCATGGAGATGAGTGGTTTGACGGCTCGGAGTGGGCGGCGGACGAGGAGGAACGAGGAGATAATTACAACAAATGCAGAAAGAGAGAGAAAAATGACAATCCTACACATGCAGTTCGAGGTTTTAATTTGTGATGGATGAGCGAAGAGAAAATACTTTTGGGATGTTTTTGTGCAAAAAGATGAAATGAATTATGTGCGTATGGTTGATATATTTTACTGATTGTATGTAGGAATAGAGCAACCCCCTGCATATCCGCTTTACTTTGACCCGCTTCGAATTCTAAGATTGATGCGATTGTTGGTAGCAGGAAATGCCTTCGACAACGAATGACAAAGTTTTGTGAGACTTTGATACTATCACAAAAGAAAACCCCTGCATGAACAGGACTGGGGGCCTTCGCTTTAATTTAGCCCCCGTCTATAGCAGCATTCTTCAGCCGAAACCATCCCTCTGTCGTGCTCATGAGGCTGGGACAGAGGCCAGGGCAGGACTATAGAAAGGTGTGAGTATAGCCTTAGAACAAAGTCCAGGGCAGGACAATAGGAAGGCAATGAGCAGTGATTAGGTGTGAATAGGGTTAGGTGTCTTTCTCTAACCTTTTGAACCAAGAGAGGTGGGACTTACAGGTAAACTCCTCCTACTGGTCTTTAAAACCCCACTGGTGACCAAGTTTGCTCAGTGCCGACGAAGCTCTTTGGACGAAGAACGAAATGTCCTACACTTCAACTACAGAGTAAGAATCTTTGCCTACGATAAAAGTCTGCGAGATTGCAAAATGAGGAGAGGGAGACATTTTAAAAGTAAACACTCTAGCTCCCTGCCCTCCTGATTTGGATCTGAAAGTCCCTGTGCACACACTCACACAGGCCGCTGAACACACAAACAAACAAAATAAAATGTGTGTGCGGGTTGATTGACAGCAGGACGGCTCACAGGGAAACTCCTCCCATCGGTAAATGTTCTGGAAACAGGGATTCTGATTCCTACTTTACATCAAAATTCAGGCTCAAGCGGACAAACATTTTATGCATATGCCAGGTTTAATCCGTTTATATATTTATGACCTTGTTTGGTGGATAATAGAGGTGGATAGAGGTAAAGTTCCATGGGATACTCTCTCTGACTTTTCTCATTGATATAATAAGGTTGGCACATGAATTGTTGAACTCTATGTATGTCACTTCTTGTGCCCATGTTCAATAAGGAAGTGCAAAAAATAAACTTGACTAAAAAAGCCAAACCAGGGAAACCTAGGTAAAAAGGTTAGCTAAAATGTACATATCATTTTGTGGTATGATCAGCCCTTTTGCATTCTTGTTCTTTTTGCTTTTACATGTCATCTGCTTCATTATTATCACTGCCTTTTTGCACGGCACCATGCATTACCACGTTAGTTGAAATAGAGGCCTCAGTGTTCATGTCCGGGGAGATAAGGGTCAGGGATTAGCCATGAACATTGCTCTCATCACTCTCTCTCTTTCTCCTCCCTCTATCCTCTGTATCCCCTGTATCCTGTGTATCCTACTGCTGTAAGCATATGATCGTCTGGTGCCAAGTCTGGCCTTGTGCTTCTTGTCGCGTTGCCAGCTACAACATCCCCTGGTAGGCCTGGGAACGGAGCGTCTTCTTTGATACATACTTAAGCACACATCAAGCTCTGTCAAATATTAATCTGCCATGCGTGGCGGCCAAACAGCATGGGCACACCGGCAACATGCACGCTGGATTTATTTAGTTATTTTCTTTTTCGTCTTCTACAAATCTGTCCTCAAACTAGGGTTAAGTTTGATGACAAATTTAAATGTTTGGCCTTTGTTACCTCAAATATATAGATGTAAGTTTTACTCAAGTTATTAAATGTCCTAGGAATTCTGTCATCAAAATGTATTATTCATCATATTATTCATAGTATTGTTGTTGCACTCTAGCTTACACTGCAGTATTGATAAGATGGAAATAGCGTGGTAACTAAGGTTAATAATGGATAAGTCTTTTTACTGGGCAACGATTAGGGTTGGGATTAGCATGAAATAAATTGAATGTTTGTGTCCTGTTTCCATGTAATTACCAAGTTATTAAACTTGTACCATGCTATTTCCATATATACACACAGTATCTTTGGGAACGCTCTCGGCCACAGCCACAACTACTTAAAAAAAAGGCTGAATTATGGATGCTTTGTCTAATAAAGATACAGAGACATGGAGAGGAACAAAGGTCCAAATAACAGGGACTGCTAACCATAATGATCAGAAATTGTCACACTTAGGGCTGCACGATATTGAAAAAATATTACGATATGCTATACGGGCATGCAATATCGCGATAATGATATTATTGCGATACTTTGATAAACCCTTGTAATATCCTTTTCAGCAAATTGTATCAAAAGAAGACTCCAAAAACACTAAAACAGAACCAAACCAAGGCCAAAAAATAAACTAAATTAGGAAAGATATAACTAACTGAACTTCTGCACATTTATAAGTTCCATACATGTTTGGGTTTAGAGAGTGTTGGCAAAAATGTAAAAACCTCAGTCAGACGGAAGACATTGAGATATTTTGTGGATGTCACCTGTACATATCACCTAATAGTGCAACATTTTTTGTGATATATTGTGCATTATAGCGCTTTTCTACCTGCTTTAGGTAATCAAAATGCAGTGGTTTGCACTTGCGCTTCACAGTAACAAGGTTCTGGGTTTGATCCCCAGGGCATTCTGTGTGGAGTTTGCATGTTCTCCCCGTGTCTGTGTAGGTTTTCTCCGGGTGCTCCCGTTTCCTTTACCACCAAAACATGTACAATAGCTCAGAATGAATGAGCGTGAATGGTTGGTGGTGGTCGGAGGGGTCGATGGCGCAGATTGGCAGCCTTGCTTCTGTCACCACTGAGTATGGAGTGAATGAACAATGACCATGTGTAGTGCTTTGAAGGCTTGAAATGTGCAATACAAGTGCAAGCCATTATTATGGTTATTATTACCAATGTACACAGACACTGGAGGCAAGGTGGGTGAAGTGTCTTGCCCAAAGACACTACGACAGTGTGCACCTGTGGGATTCAGAGATTACAGAGATATTAACCATAAATCATCTGCATTTAGACAGTTACCCAAATTACCACCATTGAATTCTCAGCTGCACCACCTCCATTTTAAAATGTAGGCTGCATAGAATGTTATGAACTCACATGAACACAACCTGTGGAAATTTAAAATGATTCCACATATTAAACTCTTTGCTCACTCTCACCCCATCTGGTTATACAGTATATATATTGTCTTATTTTTTAACAACAAATTATGTATCTGCACATTTTTTCACAGTTCTGATCAATTCCTGCTGTTGTGGATAAGATGCTTACCCAAATTACCATGTGTGAATATTACTATTGGGGAGACAATTGATGCAAATTTCAAATTTTATTATCTGATTTCTGATTGGCAGCCATGTTTCTCTCAGTCAGCCCCAGGGCAGTTCTGGCTACATGCTGTGAGTAGCGTACCACCTCTGAGGGTATAGAGGGACTGATTAAAGCTGCACTATGTAACTTTTCAAGTAAAAAAAACAACAACTTGATATCAGTGAACCCTAAAACAGTTGATCCTGGATAGGGTGAGGAGCTCAGTCACCCGGGAGGAGCTCGGAGTAGAACCGCTACTACTTCCCATCAAAATGAGCCAGCTTAGGTGGCTCGGGCATCTTTTTCCCAGGAAGAGCTGGAACAGGACATTTGGGCATCTCTGCTCAGACTGTTGCCTCCGCGACCCGACTGGATAAAGCAGAAGATAATTGATGGACGATGGATGGAGTTGATCCTGGAGTGTCATAGAAGCCACTGTGATGGAAAGTAAAGGTGCCATGCTACACCCATGCAGCCACTGTCAGGTTCACATAAAAAGTTACATAGCACACCTTCACTGTACACTTTAAGATTGTGAAGCGTATTAAGCATATACACGTTATCATTCATTACTTTTTTAATTAACTTTTTAATTAATCTCTGCAAAAATATCACATTATCAAACTATTATTTATTCCTCTATCACAAAATGAAACTTTAACTCGAATGCACTCTCTCCTCCGCCCGTCTTTGTGTACGTTTGCACAGTCACTTACCAATTCATAAGGATTCAAATATTCTGAATAAAATGTAGCAAACAGAGGAGCAACCGTAAGCATGAAAAGACATCAGGCTTATTCGGGCTGCTTGTTTACCGGTTCACGGAACACTGCATGCAAACAGAATGCAAATGCTTTTGATTGAATCAGGTGATGCCGAGGTAATTGTATTTGGAGAAATGTCCAAGATTTTTTTTTCATCATTATCAGTGGGGGGTTTTCTTTATGAAATCCATCTTAAACAAAAGCTATCATCGCTCCGCCGCCGTGTGATCTGCCTTTGTCACACGCGGATGTGGATGCGTCTTTAATTTCCTTTCAATTAAAAGTAAATATACGCCTTTATTTTTTTCCCCCACTGTGAAATCCAAACAAGAGGAGTCAACACGAGCAGACAGGTGAGGAATATTCATTTCTTCTCTGCTTTTTCCCCCCTCTTTCTGCAGCGGATGATGTGATTCAACAGGCAGCGCGGCGTGCATGCCCGCTATCGCACGCGCGCCGAATGTAGCTCCCCGCCGGCTCGTCTTGTTCAGCGCCGGACAGGAAACGAGACAAACAAGCTCAAATCAACAAACGGCAAACAAGTGCAACAAAACACAAACTTTTCCTGAAGCTGTAAATGGCGGCTAATGCAAGTCTCCTGGTGAGGAGCTTGGTTTGATCACAACTGTCACAAACACCGCTTATGCTTTAGTTGCTCGTCACTGGAATTCTCACACTTGTATTTCTTAATGGATTGGTTATATTGCATATTTTTCCATTGGACACTTAACAGAGTCATTATTATTATGTCTGACCTCAGGCTTTACTTGGTGTTTCAAAAAAACAAAAAAACAAGAGAGGGGATCACTCTTTTTTTATTCACGGGGCCTAAACTTTGTAACAATTGGCTTCTGAACAGTCAACAGGTTGCCTTAAACTGTAAACTGGATTGCTATGAGTTTTGACATTATCATAATATTTTATATTATTATTATCCATCCACCCATCTTCTTCCGCTTATCCATTATCCGCCGGGTCGCGGGGTCAGCAGTAAAGGCTGCCCTGATCACTTTGCACCAGTCCCTTATGGCTCCTCCTTCACCTCTGGGCGACGTAACCGGCCTTGATGGTCTCATCATAAGGGGCTTCTGAACTGCTCTTAGTCTGACCCGTCGCCTAGGACCATGTTTGACCCTACCAGGGGCACAATGGCCAAGACAACATAGCTCCTAGGTTCATTCGGGTGTTCGAACCACGATAAGGTGGTTATGGTGAACTTCACTATCCCCATAGGGAAATTTGTCCTCTGCATTTTTGTCCCACGGCAGGCGATAGTGGTGCAAATGGTAGAGCTTGGTCGCCTCATGATCGGAAGGTCAGGGGTTTGAATCCTGGCTCCTGCAGGTGCAGACTGTCATTGTGTCCTTGGGCAAGACACTTCACCCAATGCCTATGGGTGAGTGGTTGGTGGTGTTGGTCGGAGGACCATTGCAGATGTGTGTACCAACGGGCTTTTACTTTAAAACTTGTCAGTCTACCCCAGGGGAAACTGTGTCTACAAATGTAGCTTAACACCATCAGCATGGAGTGAATGAACCCCCCTCCCTTTCATGTGTGATTTGCGCTATACAAATGAGATTCCCTTCCCATCCTTCGATGCCGTGGGCTACTGCAGTGCAGCGCCCGGGGACCCATGTCCAGACATAGAGCCCCGGTCAGAATGGTCAGAGTCATGGGTGGAAACTGGAGCACCCGGAGGAAACCCATCCAGACACAGGGAGAAACTCCACAGAGAAAAGGCCTGCATGGGCTGGGAATCAAACCTGGGACCTTCTTGCTGTGAGGCAAGAGCTCTTTCCACTCAGCCACCATGCTGTAACAAAACTAGAGAAAATGTAGAAATGTATTGTTTTAGAAATAGGTTTTCAAACCACAATTATATTTTGCGAAACTTTCTATATTGTGTTTGTATTTATTAGGTTTAAAGTGTGAAAAGTCTAAATGTTTTACAAACTTAACAGAATGAGTACAATTCACAATTTGACCAATGGGAGGATTTTTCTCTGAGCCTACTGTCAATCAACCAACCAACCCGCACACACTTTTTTTTGCCAGCAGCCAATCTGAGCATGTGCACACAGAAAAAGGGGGTGCAACAAACATGTAGCTAAAACTCCATCCTCGGTTTCAACAGATCAGTTGTTGCCAGGTTATTAGATTGTTTAAGCCGCAGTGTTTTCGTCTCCTCTTAAAATGCACCTTTTCCCTTTGACTTTTAACCAAAATTGAGACATTAGCTTTGACATTGTTTTTCTTTCTCCTTTTCTATTGTGTTTTAGCTCTTGGTTACGGCTAAGTTTA
>OMNZ01093875.1:27961-40232 GCA_900303255.1 Lesueurigobius sanzi
ACATCCCACACACACAGGCACAATTTAATAACTTAAATCTGGGTCGTTTTAGTCTGTGCACTGCAAAAACAACAACAACAAATAGATGGTTTGAAAGACAAGCCATATTTGCTAAAAAAGAGAATCCATCCATGAATCGCAATGGTGGCCATGATGTTTTGCCAACCTTTAGCAAGAGAGGGGGGATTTATAGGTTAACTCCTCCTACTGGAGGAGTACAGATGAAGACTGAAGAATCTTTGCCTACGATGGACAACTCATGTACGACTGAGAACCTACACAAACAACAACAAATGGTCTTGAAATTAGAACATTTGATCTTCCTTTGAGTAGCTCTGTAAAGTTATGTGCCAATGAAAGTCTTTTTGCACTTTTGAACTTATTGCACCTAAAAATTAGGTAATAAATCATTTTTTTCTTGGAATAAGGAAAGTAAATGGCATATTTTTTATGTGATGATTCCGAATTAAGGTCAAATATTCTTAATTCCAGTCATTTTAACACATGTTGTGCAGTGTAGCCAGAACAGTCGACCTTTGTATCAATGCACATGACGTTCCCAGCACTGCTTTTTATGTGCAGCTTATTTGGCCAGTACTATGTGCAGAATTTAATACTATTTAACCACTGGGATTTATTTGAAAATCACCTGACAAATTTAGTGCAAAATATGCTCTTGTATTTACAGCTCTCCCCAGCTCCCCACAAGTAGCTGAGTAAATACACAGAATGAAAAATAGTAGCACATAAAACTGGAAGCCGGTGAGCATTTTTCCCCCCGATTTACGTGTGCAAAAATTGATTACAGTGCTCCTTAAATTGTTCTGTGATGAGCCTCGCAGTAGTGCATTGCGTGGCCTAAACTTTTAATTACGTTAGGCTCTTATCTACATTCCTCTAAGCTGATGGTTTAGGGACCTAATATAAATTTTTCACACTGACCACAGTATCTGGGCTCTCATCAGTCACTGCTTAGCTTTGACTCCATTAAGTGGAAATAGCGTTCCAGTGATAAATATGAGATGCAGGGATTTGCAGGAATGCTTTGGCGAGTTAATGCCCGTGTCCTTGCACCTTTTAGGCCAATTCATGTGAAAAGCAAATCGGTACAGTGACGGGGAAAAAAACGTGGTGACTAAAATGAATGTGAAGAGAGCTTTGCCGTGTTTGCAATGAGCTTGAAAATAGGCCGAATCACAGACGTATCTTTTGGTCAGATCAAATGGTGTGATGTCGGTGAAGAGAATCAGGACAAGGGTGATTGCAAGAATAAACAGGGAGGCTGGGTGGCGGTGGCACAGCGGATTAAGCGTTCTCATCAAACAAAGGGTAGAAGGTTCAAACCTCTCACATGCAGTGTTGTTGTCCACCCATCTATCCATCTATTTTTTGACTTTTTTAAGATGGGTGAGTAACGGAATAGATGTATTAAGAATATAACCTCACGTACTGGAGGATTTTTAATCTTTTGAGACTTAAGATCTGTGCAAAGACAACACACACTTAAGGACAGACATGAGGACACACACACACACACACACATGAGGAGTCCCACCACAGATCATGCCATGAGAGAAAATTGTTATTGAGCCACGCCTCCTAAGACTAAAAATCTGGCTAAAAATCCTCTAGTGTGTGTCCAGCTTTACTGAATTGTGGCACAGTTGCTCTTTCTTTTGATGATACTGTATGTAGAATACATTTACTTTCTTAAAATTAAAGGAATACATTGCGGTACCCGTGAACGTTTTCAGCTCCATTGCATAATAATAATAGAAAGAAGTTCAAAACAACTGAGATTAAGTTTTGCTCTGTGCAATTCTGGGACTGTCACCCACACACAGTACTATGCTGCTGTGCATTTAGACAAAAGTACATGTAATGCATATCAATGTGAAAGTATTCTAACCATTTAGAACACAATACCATGATTGGACAACATAACAGAAGTATTTATTACCTAATTACAATGTCAAAGTATTTCCCCAACACAAGTCCAGTTAAGTTATCATTCGCTGACGAAGATCTTTGGATAAACGGGCAAAAATTCTTCAGTCTTCATCTGTACTCTGTAGTTGAAGTGTAGGACGTTTCGATCTTACTCCAAAGATCGTCATCAGCTACTGAAGGTCTGGAGCACGCTGTGGGTATATAAAGCCAACAAACATTCATTTGAGGACAGTGAGGTTAGGGTCTTATCGAAAGAAAATAAATACTTGGAGAGAGGAGTCAAAGAAGCCATTTTTGTTAAAAAGGAAAATCCAGCAATGAATCGCAATGGAGGTCTACGTTACCAGCTTGACCCGATTTATGAAGCTTACTGAGACACAAATCGATTGGCAATAACAACCTCAGAGCGAAACCGACTCGTTGTCATGCAAATGAGCCTGTACTCCTGGGAGCAGCAGGGCCATAGGCAAGTGTCAACGACTTAAGTTAAGTACTTTACCTTTAGCACTGAGAGGAGGGGCCTAGAGGCGGACTCCTCCTGCTGGCTCACTACCTTTATATACCCACAGCGTGCTCCAGACCTTCAGTAGCTGATGACGATCTTTGGAGTAAGATCGAAACGTCCTACACTTCAACTACAGAGTACAGATGAAGACTGAAGAATCTTTGCCTACGATGGACAACTCCTGTACGACTGAGAACCTAACAACAACAACAAATGATCTTGAAATTAGAACATTTGATCTTCATTTGAGTAGCTCTGTAAAGTTATGCGGCAATGAAAGTCTTTTTGCACTTTTGAACTTATTGCACCCAACATGGGATTAGATGCACCTAAAAATTAGATAATAAATCAAATTTCAGACAGAAATTCCTCATTGCATCTACACTTACTCCATCTCCTTCGATGAATCCCGTGGTGCTGTCAGGCCAATGAAGATGTGTTTCTCCAACATGTCCAAGGTCTTCCCTGGGCCTTCTCATGACAGGACATGTCAAGAGCATGTCTTCAGGAGGAATCATGGAGGCATCCGAACAGGTGCAGGGGCCATCTTAGCTGACTCCTCTTGACGTGGAGGAGCAGAAGCTCCACTTTGAGTAATGCGCGACTCGGAAAAACATCATAAAACAACCATTGTAAAGGTTTAGTTTGGGGTATTTTTTTTACATTGACATTAAAACTAAGATGTTGATGAACAAATCTAGAGACAATTGCCCACTGCATGAATAATCGATATCATCACCTGCCGTGTCTCGCCTTAGTCTCACTGACCAGACACAGACGCGCCAAATCAATCAAACTTATTCCACTCTGGTCTAAATGTCGCCTCAGAACGCTCATCTGAAGCTGCTCCAATATTATCTTAAGCGTTATGAGCTGATGAGTTGACCATGTGCGCTCATAATTTGTGAATGCCCTGACTGATAGGGTGTCACTGTGGTGGGTGGGGCGGAGGAGGCAGTGTGCCGGCTCGTGTAACTTCCTGGTTATGAATAGCCCCGGTGGAAAGGTCAACGCCATGACAACCTTGTGATGGATGCCACCGACATCCAATTAAATTCCTCAAAAAAAAAAAAGTCGCCCGCCAGGCTCTTGTGTGTGCTTATTAAATATAAAACAGCTAAATCAAAAGTGAGTGCTTAATGCCGGCCAGGACGAGCCCGGGCTTCTGGATTCCTCATTTATTCTTGGTTTTGATGAGGGGGTCAATAAGGCGAAGAGCACTCGTTATGAATGTTTGGAGCTAAGCGCAAAGGTCACAAGACGCGAGCATCCATAAACACGCAAGTTTTTATTTAGACCATTTCTTTTGTTGTCTTTGTGTAAATAGTGAATTGTAAGGCAGTTGCAGAGGCTGATGCCAGTGGACTGAAGAGTTGAGAGACAATGGGAAAGGTTATAGATCAAAATCACAGCACGATTTTACAATAGCAGCATAATTGTCTACCATATTTTAATGTTTTTTTGGGTTTTTTTGACTGGGGAATTTATCTTGAATTGTGTCCTTCCAAATGTGTCCTGGCCTATTTGCCTCTGTGATACAGCAGTGCCACACATGAACGGTTTTTGTTGTTTATTTTAATGTCATGAAAATACATGTATTAAACTGATATCTGTAAGTATAAATGTTAAATTACTAATTTAATAGAATGTGTGCAATTTACCGCCTGGGCCTGAATTTTAAATTTAAACAATTACAAGATGAAGTCCCTCCCTTTGCTGATCTCAACACGTCATTAGGATCCCTGTTGCCATAACTTTTGACCAATAGAAACAAGGGGGGGCTTTCAGGTTAAATAAGGAGGGGAGGTAGCTAGATTGTTTACTTTTAAAATCTCTCTCTCTGTCTTTCTCTCTCCGTCTTTCCCTCTCCCTCAATTTTCTCTCGCTCCTCACTTTACAGACTTCTAATTTAACGCATACAATCAGTTCAAAGCATTTGTTCAAAAAGCTGTGGTTTTCAGTTCAACCTTATATAGTAATACTAACAACTTTCTAATGAATATTTACAATATTCAATATTTACAGCTGCAAATCCCAGTGCATATGACACCCTGAAATCTTGGCAAATGCTTATATAGCGCTTTTCCACCTACAGTACATTGCAGCGAGGAAGCACTCACCCCTTCACACTCTCATTCATTCTTTTGCCTCTAACATACAACATGAGTTTTTGCACAGTATGTACAGTATAGTGAGTCCTGCTCTTCACCCCTTTCCTGTCGTCCCCCTCTCACCCACGCCCCTCATCCACCTCCACACACTGCCCTGATGATGCTTTCAAGGTGCCAGGGGAAAACTCATTTATCTTGTTTACCAGCAGAATAAATAATATATTTAGCAAACATATTAATACTTCTAAAATACAACTTTTATGCACGTCTGTGTTTTTGGCATTTCCATTTAGAACTTTAGAACCATGTACAGCGCTGAGGTTTTAAATCCTACTGCCCTTAAACCTCTCACTCTAGGTGGCAGCTAGGCCTCAATTATAGAGGTCAAAATGACAGTAGTAGATAGTGGCCTATTAAACACTCAGATTTGAACATTTCATAAGGATTTCAAATGCAACTGAGCTGGTAGAACATGTATTTTTGCGTCACCATCTGTATACTTTCATAATGCTAAACCCTGTGCTAGCGGCGCGCTAACTGTTGCTGCTTCTTACGTTGTCTGTGTTCACGTGGTGATGGAGCAGGTGAGGGGCGTGAGGGGAGTGCACTGTGATGGTGGCACATCTAGTCATACATTGTGAGAATACAACAAGACCAGGCCAGCCAATCTGCTTATTGTAGCTTTAACTATCTGCTTTTTGGGATATAAAAATATATATACAACAAATCTAATCTGTATATGTATCAGCTATTGGCCTTTCCAACTCCCTTCATATCGGTGATGTGTATGTGTCTGTTTTGGTTGGGACCTTAGACTCAATACGGAATTGAGAGTGACTTGACACAAACTGAGGCAAATGTTGTACAAAAGACCCAGTTCTTTTAAAAATGCCTTTCCTGACACCAAACTCAGACGTAAACATCAGCACTCGAGTAAGAACAATGGTTGGTTGCTTTGAGAAATACAAATATTTGTTCCTAGGTCGCCCGCTTTTTTTTTTTTGCTTGCTCCTCATTTTCCACCACACACAAGCTGCTTTGAGGAAACTGGGACAGACACTGGAGCTATGAATAAGAGGAAGCAGCTTTTTATTTGTGTATTATTTGGGCCCTTTGAAAACTCTCGGCACATCCAGGAACGTGCACGCTCCTCGCCGCCGCACGTGCACGCCCCCAGCCCGGCTCCGGTTTCCTGCTTTCCACTACTGTCTCTCTCTCCTCTCACTTTTTAAGCCTACCTTTGGTTGAACTTATGCTTCTCTTTTTTTCCCCTCGCCCATGTCTTGTGTATCCACTCTGAAATTATAGATGGGGATAATAATAATAATGTCATTTTGTACCGGAATCTTAGTCATTACCTGCAGTAAAGTGCTTCTAATTGATACCACCAGAGAGATAATGATTACAATGCCCTCCAGGAACATATTATTGCTATATTAACCTTTGTATATACTTTTATGCAGAAGACTCGGGCACATTAAGGGATCTCTAAATCTTACTTGTGCCGTGTAATGCCATTACAAAAGAATGGATACTCGGAGGTGTGCCCTTTTCCTGATTAAGTGTGTCCAGGGGTTTGCGGCCATCGCCAGGAAATAGATGGCAGACAAGTGCAATTTCCGACATCTCGCTCTTCTCTTACCGGCTGAAGCGCGCCTCCTTGCCACATTTGTCTCTTTGGATTTGCATCCCGGCTCGAGACGTAACCTTTATCTAATTTTTATGAGTGTCCACATTTAGATATGTGTGTTTTTATATTTGTTCATTGGGGGCATTAAAGTGGAAATAACAGTAAGTCAGTGTGTGCAGTCCTCACAGTGTTGCTGATGTAGCACTGAGGCAGCAAGAGGAGCCTCGTGTGCGGCCTGTGTCAACCGAGAAGCGCGGTTTCTCCACGGGTCTGCGTTGTGCTACAGTCACTTTTTGTGGATTTAAGGAGAGACACGGCAGGTGAGCAGAGGAAAATAGACTTTAGAGATGTCAATTTGAAACTTTTGTATATTACTGATATAAATATGACGAAAAACATATTGTCATTTTATGTTTTGTTATAAAATAACACAAATACATATATTTAGAGCAAAAATGTAAATATTGGACAGAGCCAGGTTTGAATGTGTGGTCTTATTTAGCCGATACATTAGTTGCAAAGATTTTTTCAGTGGGAATTTTGAATATCTTGTCTTTACAGTATTGTAGGCAAAGATTCTTCAGTCTTCATCTGTACTCTGTAGTTGAAGTGTAGGACGTTTCGATCTTAGTCCAAAGATCGTCATCAGCTTAATAATTGAGCATGTTTGCGGGTCTCTTAAGAGTAAACCAGAAGGAGGAGTTAACCTCTAAGTCCCTCCTCTCTTGGAACTAAAGTAGTAGTAACCCAGTAGTTCAGGCTCATTGGGCGGAGCAGGGCCATAGGGAAGTGTCAACAGCCTTAGAACTTAGCCCAGGGTGAGACAATACAGAGGTAAAGAGCCATATTAAGTATGAATAGGCTAAGATGTTTTCCTACCTTTAGTTCCAAGAGAGGAGGGACTTAGAGGTTAACTCTGAAGAGACCCACAGTGTGCTCAAGTCTTTATTAAGCTGATGACGTTCTTTGGACTAAGATCAAAACGTCCTACACTTCAACTACAGAGTACAGATGAAGATTGAAGAATCTTTGCCTACGATGGACAACTCCTGTACGACTGAGAACCTGCACTAGTTTACAGTAGTTTTGAATGAGCAAGTTATTAGTGAATGCATCTGTAAAGATCTAAATGTCATTCCATAAATCAGGCTAGGAACTAAATATTGACAAATCCATCTGAAAAATCCTACAAAATAATGCTGTGTTTCAAACTGGAATCTTTGAAGCCCCTTATGAGAGACCATCAAGACCAGTTACGTCGCCCAGAGGTGAAGTAGCGGCGTGGGGCTGTCCTCCCGTGGACCCACCACCTCCTGGAGGAGCCATAAGGGACTGGTGCAATGTGATCCAGGCAGTTTGGACTGCTGCCCCCGCGACCTGGCAACGGATAAGCGGAAGAAGATGGATGGATGGATCGTAGTTGACCATGACCATTTCTCTCACTTCTTTTCCACATACTGTGAAGCTGGAGGAGGCAAGTTTGTTTAGAGGCGGCCAATTTCCATCCTCATCAAAAGACCAAGGGCCCAACCATCCAATTGTGGCCCAAAGTAAAACAACAAAAGAAAGTATTGCACGTCACATATGACCTACCAAGATTTATGCGAGGGATATGAAAGCCGCTGTTTCAAGATGTAGAATTTGTCATGATTGTTTAAAAAAAAAGGAACAAATCTGTCAAATTTGATTATACCTATCAATTACAGTATACAGGGTACAGCAAAGAACCTCTGGCCCCCAAAATGATTTGTAGAAATATCATTGCACATACGAGATATAATAATCAATTCCGTTAAAATGTCCCAGGGAAGACGAGTCTACATGAACAGATTTAGATACTGTACACAAATCATGAAACTTCACTTCACATCAACCGTTTCCCCCTATATCTTGGAGACACACAGGTCCAGATGCTTATTATCCATCCCCTGTCCACTCTTGTGCGCTGGTGTCTGTTTATGAGCATCACTAATGTTTGACCAACAGCACACTGCACAGCTGCTGCCACGCTCTGTTCCACGCCCCCCGAAAGACCGGACACATCCAAACCAAGCACGCTCTATTTTTGGACACAGAGCTTTTGCCTCGATAATTGCCCCGCACCACCACTTACACACCACCCGACGTACTGAACTGTATAGTGTTTCTGGTATATTGTCTAAATGGTATTGGTGAAAGAATGCGCCAACTTTGGGATTCCTCAGATGATTCCTGTTATTTCATTGACTTCTGTGGTTAAGGGCTGTTTAAACTTGATATCCTCAAGGTCCTGTTTAATACATTATTTATTCAAATTATTTTGGAAACTTTTGCCTGGGTGTTCCAACTTTTAAACATTATGAACAATTTTTCCATACAGATGAAACACCATTGTTGAAAATGCAGTCTACAACAAGTGTACACAATTTTTGAAAATGAAAAAAAAAGGAGCGGGTTGTTTTTACGTTCTCAGATGGAGAGCAGAATACAATGCAATACGATACAGTAGAGACTAGGGTGTGCTCAAAATATCGTTACCTAGATACAGTATCAACATCGTGGCTCTTAGTTCTTACCCCCAGGAAAGATTTTGTATTGTGAACCTTGAGATCAGTCACATTGTGTCCAACTAATAATTCTGAGCACTTTCTGTTGCAAGCCTTTAACCAAAGTGTACTTTATGTTATTCATTCTTCAATAAATTAAAGATAATACAGTTTTTGAGTCAGTGGATATGTTCACGATTAACTAATGAGCATTCGGTCCATGTCTTGTTGTATCAAGACATGGACTGTATTGTGACCTGTGTACACTGCAAAAAAGTCATAATCTTAGTGAGTAGAAATGAGTAAAATTTGCAAGTACATTTGTCCTTGGTTTGAGAAACTAATTTCAAGATACTTGTCCATGGGGCAAGATAGATTTTTACACTAAAATTAAGAAAAATACCAATAACAGACTTATTTCAAGTTATTTTTGTTTAATTTTGAGTGTGTTGAGGCTGTAAAAATCTTGCCCCATGGACAAGCATCTTGAAATTAGTTTCTCAAACCAAAGACAAATGTACTAATTTCCAGAAAATTGAACTCATTTCTAGATTACTTAACTTACTAAGATATTTGCAGTGTATCGAGGTATGTATCGTATCGCCAGGTTGTCAAAGGTACACAGCCTTATGCTGCGTTCCATTTACCTCGGAAGTTGGAAGTCGTAGCTCGGAATGACGTCACATCCCAGTTAAGGACATTCCAGTTACAAAGTCTCAGTTTGTCACCGATGAGGGCTACTGTTGTTAGCATTTGTTAGCACAGCGTCTGTTGTAGTTTGCACATAACACATGTACAATGCAAATTTCACTACAGCAGGATTTTCACATATATTTGAGTCATCGTACAATGTCTGTGGCTCATGTAGTGCCACAAAAATATTCTGTAGTACTAGTAAATTGATATTTCAAGAGCTTCTACTGACGGTTCACGCTGGCGGCGGCCACGTTGGAAATTCAACTCGGGGCTTGAGAGAATCGTCCGACTTTCCCAGTGGGAAATACGACTTCGGGGGGCGTTCCAGTTAGAACCTCCCACTTGGATGTCGGAAATCCCGACTTCCGAGGACAAATGGAATGCAGCACTAGTTAGAGACCCAGTTTTTGAAGGTAATCTCCAATCAGAAACGACAAATGTTTAGGGATAATTCCCCCAAACCTAGCCTGGCAAGTACAGAAAAAGTATCAGTTGTTTACGCCTGAGCCGAACTCAAACGGATCTGTGCAGTCAAATGTGCTTATTTGTGTGTTCTTAATGTGAAGCTGCATCACTCGTGGGATGTGGAAGTTTAATTTATTTGCATTTTGACAGTTATAGTTACCGCCACAGAATTCCTAGCTGCCCACCACTTTTAAAGTATAGGCTCTTTAGAATGTTGTGATGTCACGTCTTATGTTAGCTGTGGTCCCAAGTCATCCTAAACAAATTCCTAACTTTCACATTCATTACAGGGATTAGTTTCTCAACATGTTACACAGCCGCGCAATGTTTAGAACTACTACTACTTATGGTTTTATACACCTTTAAATAAGAAAAAAAAAAGTGTTCAATATACAGTTGTGGCCAAAAGTTTACATACCCTTTTAAATTTACATATCCTTTTAATCTTTTGGTCATTTTTCATGGAATATGAATAACACAAAAATCTTTGTTTCCCCTCATGGTTAGTGGTTGACTCACTTCAGCTGAAATACAGGACTCTCAAAATTGGTCTCTCTGGAAAAGAGAGTTGTTTCAAGCTTCACACCACTAACCGTGAAATAGAGGTTTTTGTGTTCACTTTTACAGATGTATTCACTAAAAAGTAGTTATCTAAACAAGATCTGAACAAATCTTTGTAACTAATAAATCAACAAAATAAAACCTGGCTTTATCCATTATTTGGATTTCGTCGCTGAAAGTATATTCACAAGTGTTTTCATTAGACCTGTTCAGAGCAGTGTCAGGTTCAGCTCTGTGCTCTGGAGACACTGGAGAGACTGCTTACATTTGTAGCATTCTATGTTCAGTATGTCTTTCACCTTATATGTTTTCTTTTTAATGGACCCTCTTTGTGTCTGAAATAAAAGATTTTCATATGAAAACATCCCTAATCATCTGCTGTGTCCCGCCTTAATAAGCGTCTCTGGTGAATGCTCAAGTGTCCAGCTAGAGGTGGATGAAGCGATGACATGCGTTCAGTCTGCACACACCTCTATAGTGTACTACGAATAAAAATTGGTTATGAAATGGGCACCTTCAAATAAGCTTAGTAACAAAAACAGTTCAATACACGCAGTACCGTATACAGTTGTGCTCAGAAGTTTACATACACTGGCAGAATGTCAGGGGATGTAAACTGAAATGTGTTTCATAGAATATGAATGATAACACAAACAACTTTATTTCACTCATGGTTAGTGGTTACGTAAAGCCATCTATTGGAACAACACATCACTAAGGAGCGGCCATCATGGGAGGCGTCGCCATGAATGCCTGCACCACCCCCATCCAGTCTATCCGTCCTTGGGAGAGGATCCCCCCTTCATGTGGACCTCCCCGAGGTTTCTTCTTTTGTCCCAATGGGTTTTTGGAGTTGCTCCTTGCCGAGAAGGAGGGTCTAAGGACAGGGGATGCACCAGGACTATTAATATTCACTAATTGTCTTTCTTTCTCTTGTGAAGCCCTGTGAGGTGACTTTGTTGGGATTTTGGGTTGTACAAAATAAATTGAATTGAATTGAAGATAAGATAAACTTTATTGATCCCGAAGGAAATTAGTGTTGACGGCTGCTCTTATTCACACAGTCACAGGTACATAATAAGTTGCTAAAATATTATATAATTGCTGAAGTGAGGTCCTGGCAGCTGTTGAAGGCCATGCAAACGTTAGATCGGGGGTAGTTTCTGTTTAACTTTCAATATGATTTCAAAAGAGTAAACTGAGTTCTTTGGCACAACCACTAACCGCGAGTGGAAGATTTTTGTGTTATCATTCATATTCTGAAAATGAAAAATGGCCAAAAGATTAAAAGGATATGTAAACTTTCGTGCACAACTGTATATCAGAACGAGTCCAGTAAATGTTAAAACACAGACATCCTTTATAATGAGTTTTCCACAAGAGAGCACTATTAAGCCAGTTACACAATCATGGTGAAAACCTCAGATAGAAATCAGGTATGTCTTGATACGGGCCTTGTAATAGTGGAAGGAACACATCCACACGGTATACATGCCTTTTGTTTCACTGGCAGAGGTTCTTTTGGCCTCTTAAACTCGATATCTTACAAAAGCAGGACATTGCCACAGCCGCAGAAGCAGTAATTCAGGAGATGAAATCCAACAGGCTGATACAGGGAGCCCTTTTGCTTAAGAGATCTCTCCACAGCACACGGAGCAAGTAGTGCTGACAGAG
This sequence comes from Lesueurigobius sanzi, assembly GCA_900303255.1. Taxonomy (NCBI): domain Eukaryota; kingdom Metazoa; phylum Chordata; class Actinopteri; order Gobiiformes; family Gobiidae; genus Lesueurigobius; species Lesueurigobius sanzi. The sequence goes on from OMNZ01093875.1 coordinate 40,079, forward strand.
GGCAAATGAAAACAAATTAATTCAGTCAAGGCTGCGGTTAAGTGTGCAACTGTGTGCGCGCGTGTGTGTGTGTGTGTGTGTGTGTGTGTGTGTGTGTGTGCGTGTGTGTGTGTGTGTGTGTGCGTGTGTTAACTCATGCCCCAAAGAGCTTCTT
>OMNZ01093878.1:0-10802 GCA_900303255.1 Lesueurigobius sanzi
ATAGTGTATCATTTCTGCCAAAACTTTAGTCTAGATCCTGTTTTTTGTATTTTTGACGAAGCAGTAAAGTTAGTTGAGCAATAAGGCAGGGTTATATCATATAAAAGAATATGATATGGCCCAGCCCTTTGGCCCTATTGAGCAAATTATTTCCCAAGAACCTTTGATTTAATGCCAGTCTGAATTCTATTTAATGCTTTTTAATGACATTTAAGGCCTTATTTTTGACACATTTCCTTTAATGCTTTTGAACACATTGAGTGCCAAAAACGAAAAAAATCGTTTTTTCTTTTTTATTACGGAACTAGACACTCTAACACACTTTATGTGTGATTTTGGGAGCTCTGTGATGAACAGAACAGAAATAAATGATGAACAAAACTTGTGAAAAGTGACTGATTCTGTACATTTCGTCTGGACATTTTACCTGATAATAGTAAAAATTGTGATTTTGAGGAAAACAGCCTCTTTTTATCTTAACTTTTCGCAGGAACCGAGGCACGCAGAAATAAACGGTTTTCACCCACTGAGAGCTTAGAGTCTCACCTTTCAATACGCCATAGTATGTGTCCATAGCTATAACAAAGAATACGCTGTGGTGCTACAAATATCATGAAAAATGGTCTGGATTGCTGGCACTCTAGGGGATAAATACCCAAAACAGTGCGGCACTCAATGTGTTAATGCCCCGCGGAAACCCTGATCTCACTCAGCAAATCATTAGACTTTGGGGGTTTACATCCTGCGAGTGTATAATAATTATTGCTATCGGGTCAGACCAAGAGCGGTTCAGAAGCCCCTCGTGATGAGAGACCATAAGGCCGGTTACATCGGCCGGGAGTGAAGGAGCGCCACGGGGGCGTCCTCCTGTGGACCCACCACCTGCAGGAGGAGCCATAAGGGACTGGTGCAGTGTGACCTGGGCAGCTTGAACTGCTGCCCCCGCGACCCGGCAACGGACGTGATCAATGATGTATCTCAAGTTCACAAAGCGTCCTCAATTTTCCCCCCTCAAAAACAAACAAAAAAATAATTCAAGTTCATCTCGGGCTAATCATCCCTCCTCCTGCGCTGGCAAACTGTCTTCAATTGTAGGCTCCACATTCTATCACCACATAAGCATATTGCAAACTGTGCTGACCAAAACACAAACAAAATTACTTAATATGCCTTCAGGCTACAGCAGCAGCTTGCTACTAATACAGCTTTGAAGTACCCGCACACTAAATACACACATTTTCTTCATACTAGCCTTGAGCAAAAAATATAGACTCTTAACTCCCAGACCTCCAATTGATTAGTTGCTTGGACAGATTTTTATACTTCATAATTTAATACTCCCTCTACATTAAATTCAAATAGGCGAACATCAAAATGGGCTTCCCGGGGTTCACTTGGGCATCTCAAGAGGTTGTTTGAGGTAAGCTAATAGGCGCCGTGAACTCTATATGGTTGTTGTGCAGTGTGAGGGAGATGAAAGCACATGGGCCTGTGTGAGTCCAGTGAAAACAAACAAAGATTAGGTAATGTGGAGAGGAGGAGCAGTGGGGATGTGATTAGGATAAAGTGGATCAACACACAAAGAACACACCTTTAAGAGCCAAGGTGAGACGCAAAGCTACAGATAATATATTCAGAAGAAGAATATATGATAAGAAACACAGAACAAATCGAGGGGCATTTCGTGGCCATGCTAAAAACACCATGCAGGTAAGGGAATAGGACAACAATCAATATTTTTCTAAAGATTAACAGTTTCTCATAAACCACGGCATTTAAATAGTTTTACTGACCTTTCAAGACAATCTTAACGGCCATATAACGTTCAAAGAAGTACATGTGGCATGATCATCTCAGACCATTGCTCTCATCCAACAGACAGCTTTATGCATTCAACTACAAGTGCTGTGAAGGGTCAAAACTCCAACACCTAATGAATTAGCAAGTATTCAGTGTCAATGAGGAGTTAGTTCATGTAACAGCAAAAGTAAAAGTGGTTGTTGGGAGAGGTCAAAATGGTCGTGTTAACTGGTGCGATGATGAATCAGAAATAAATAACACGTATACGGCTGCAGGATATATGGAATTTATGGTTATGTCTCTTATGAACACGTGCAGACAAGCAGCTAAGGTTTATGAGGACGCTCATGTGCGTCTCCGCTGCCGCAGCGGAGACACACATGAGCGAGGCAGCGGAGACAGGCAGAACAAAATACTCAATACCGATTTCGATGCTATGGTGAAAAACTAAAATCACCTTTTTATTGACAACCTATTGAGGTAGAACACGACCTTTTTAACAGTGGAGATTATAAATAATTCTGTATTTCAAATGATAAGGCTGGTAAAACACAATATAAACGAAAATGCGAAATAAAGATTAGGCCAATTAACAGTTTAGTTTCCACAGACTGTAGTTACTGTATATTTGGCTCTAGGGGGCGGGGCCAAGTGAAATTTTACAGCTGGAGGTAAATCTTCTCGATAGTATAGGTGTAGAATCGAGGTATTGATTATTTTGACAACCCTACTCAGAACGGGTTTGATGATGGGTTCATGGACTTTAAAATTGAACCTTTCGGGTTCTACTTATTACAATCCAATGTGGCTTTATTTTGCATCAATCTGAGTCCTGATTTTGTTTAGCCCAGTGAGTTTAGCCAAAGGTAACTGACTTTGAATTTGGATCCTCCATTAGGCCTAAATATGTGGAAATGTAACAGCCTAATAGATGGATGTATAAACTGTGTTGATCCTGAAGGAAATTACAGTATTGTCTCATTCACACAGCACAAGAAATATATTACTAAAACAGAACAGTCCAAGTCATAGAGCTATGTCTTTAATGGCATTAGAGTCTAAAGCCCTCCTCAGTCTTTTTGACAGCAGTCTACTGTTGCATTCTCCTCAGACATAGAATTGATAGACATTGAATATAATCAAGATGCTGCTTCTAAAAATAAGAAAATATTTTATGTCACGAAAAAGCATCTATAAAAAAACGTACTGTAAATAATAATTAACATTTCTAACAACACATTCCCTCCCGCCAGACCAAAAAACCTAGGGGAAAAGTGTCAGTGGTACCCCGTACTTCTCCAAAATACCAAAGGGAACAAGGACCGTACCAGAGGAGACCTGATGTTCTAGTGCGGACAAAGTTAAGAGTGCAAGAGTGCACCGGGAGGCTGTTCAGACTCCAAAGGCACAGGATGAGAGGAGGGGGCTGATGAGGGGAACGGATAGAGGCGGTACAACATGCCCCCTGCTGTGGGCCACTGATAACGCAGCTCTGGCTCCTGCCTCAGAGAGCGAGAGAGGGGAGAGAAAGAGAAGCAGATAAATGGGAGGAAGGATGAAACGGAGGCAGGCGCATGTGATGAGGAGCGGGCGGACGGCCATGCCTGGTGGGAAGATGAGGAGCAGCAGCACAGAAAGAGAATGGGTAAGTGGCCCAGATAAGTCGAGAAGAACGGAGATGATCAATTATGACAACGGTAATAGTTTTATACATGGAGGAGATCCAAAGGTTAAAAAGCCCTTGTGGTACAGTCATTAACTTGTGGTAAAGGCTGGTACAGTCATGCCATCCACTTTATGTTAGTGACAAGAGAGAAGATTAAAATGGTATGACAAGTTCACAACAGCCTTTCAAGGGGGAGACAAAAATGTGGAACTTTGATTGGCCTTGAAACCAACGCCTAAGTCAGTAAGAAGTGCAGAGGTCAAAAAACAGTGGTAAAGGTAGTGTTAAGAGAGGTAAGTCAACATGTTTGTGTTGTTATGTTACAGTTAGGTTGTTCATTATTTTTGGGAAAAAAGCTAATATTAAATAAATTGTACAGATAGTTGTTAACAGTTAATAGAACACAATTATTTGATAAGGCGACCAATTAATTGATTAAAGAAATGTGTCAAAGTTTACTATTCAGATGCATTTTCCTTTGTACAAGATAAATATAATTTCTGCAAGTCAATCCTTTCAGTAAAGATAATGAAGACATAGTGAGACAATGGGTTTCATCAGACGCAAGTTAAATAAAACTAGGAATGGCATTATTATTATATATACAGTTGTGCTCATAAGTTTACATACTGTACCCTGGAAGATTTTTTGGATTTATTTTTAGAGAATATGAATGATAACACAAAACTTTTTTTTTCCACTCATGGTTAGTGGATGTGTGAAGCCACTAACCAGGACTGTTCTCTGAAAAAAGGCAGGCAAAATCTAAAATTCTGCTAGGGTATGTAAACTTATGAGCACAACTGTATTTCTTATGAATACATAAATCTAGAGCAGTTTGCTGTAACAAGATCAACACACACAACATCGCTACATTTGGAAGATTAACACAAACGTTTCCAATCACTGAACTTAATTTTCATTTCAGACACTGAACCGACAGACAAGTGACCGATAAGATTTGTAAATATCAGACAGAAGACCTCAGTATCATGTACTGTATGTTCTTACAATATGGATACTGGCCTCTTGTAGCTTGAGTATCAGTATCTTAAAGAGAATAGACTTAAAAACAGCTCTGCTCGTGTACAAGTCTTGGTTTAATCTAGCACCAAAGTACATCTCTGACATGTCAGTGCTAGACCATGTCAGGCCCCAAGAACCTCAGGGAGTGGTCTCCTACTGGTGCCCAGGGTCCGGACCAAACATGGTGAGGCTGAGCTTCAGTTTTATGCAGCTTTAACCTGCCAGAAGACGTGAGACAGCCTTCAAATCCAGGCTGAAAACAATTAATACTGAAAACACAGTATGGCCTGATGAAGACCTGGATCTGAAAAGCGTAGGCAATGATGCAATGATTTGACCATGTCTAGCCAGTAGCCATGTGTGAATAAAGGCTTTTTATTTTTTCCTTTGGAGTGCCTCAGTTTCTTTGATTTTCTTAAATGAGTCTGGTCCCTGCACTGAAGAGCACCCAAAAGGACATTGCATTCACATCCAAGTAGCACTCCGACCTCCTAACTATACTAATACTGAACGTGTTTTATCTGCTCTCTTTGTTTTTAATGTCATTAATTATTATACTTTTGTTTTATGGATTGATGGCCTTCTTGTACTATATTTGTATGTAATTGTGAAGCACTTTGTATTACCTTGTGTACGAAACTGTGACAGACAAACTTGCCTTACCTTAAAAACAATAATCCAGCTCATGTCCACACTTCCATGGAACACCTATTTCTTGCACACATTGTTAAAATTAGTTGAAGTTCCAAAACTAGAACACTTGATATGAAGTGTTTCTAAAATGGGACAGACGACACTGCAGCGCGAGAGGCAAAATTTCCGAGCCAGCCTTCCTCCTATCATCAAAGACAGGGATTAATGGTTATATCGGCCACTGTCAATTTCCCACAGGGATGATTTTAGTGAGGTCTCTCTTCACTTATGATGAATAAGAAATTGTCAAGCAGTGGACAGGCAAAACTGGAAACAGATCTAATGTAATACAAAGAACATCTCACACTCTCTCTCCAGAATAGCCTGTAAAGCCTGTAAACTAACACAAAAAGTGAGATTGAAGTCAAATTTTCTAAGGTAAAATGTGAGATATGACAAGCAAATGCATCCTACAGTTTTCACATTAGGGGGAATCATCATCAGCATCTGTTCAGCGATGTTAGCCACGTCTCCACAGCTGGAGACTACATTCAAACATCTGATGCGCAGCCAACTCCATCTAAGCAGGAAGAGCAAACTGTTACGGGAGCAGCATTTCACAAGCCCAGGATCACAGCTAATCGTGTTCAGATGAGATCATCCACATACATTTCACAAACAAGCTCAACAGCCTCTTTCTGGCCAAGCAGTGTAAAGAAAACAGTATTGTACAGGCACATTTGAGAGGGAAATGAGCAACCTCTGAATTTTAAACTGTAACAGAATTGTATAAAGACATGATTTGATCCAGAAGAGAACAGATGCATAGAATGGTAATAATGGGGGTGGGGGGTATATGTCTTTTCCATGACAAACGGTGCGTGTCACAGTGCCACAGATAAACAAAAGAAAGTTCTTCCCGGCACCTAATTGCAATTGCAATCCTAATTGCAGTTCAGTGTTTAGCCATGGGGGGCAGTATGCACTAGGGATATCTAGGGTAATCCCCGTAGTCCCTGCACCCCTGGTTGGGAAACAGTGGCGTAATGTACAGTAAGCCTAAAAGTCATCTGAGAAAGTGGTGCGGTGGTGTTTGTGGGAGCAGTTACACCCGAGTGGGGTTTGACATTAATCCTGTTACCTGGGCCTCCTCCTGCCTGACTCACACGCACACGCAAACACACACACACGCACACACATGCACACGCACACAAACACACACGCGCACGCACACACACACACACACACACGCACACACTGGACGACCTGAAGGACACCCATGCACCAGCTCATGCCTCAGAAGCATTTAACCAGCACTAAAAGTTTATGTACTGTGTCCAGCTTCAATACACACCCATTTCCGTATTCCCCATATTTCAAAAGGTTACAGAGCACATTAAAAAGTCCATACCGGAGACACTATAAGCAAATCCAGCATGATAAAACGTCCCACGAATGGCTCCAGCCTCCAAAACACTGCCTCGCCTGAGTAAAGCTATTCACGGCTCGTGGCGCTAATACAAATTTGTGAAATTGTGTAGCAACGCTCTCTCTGATCATTGGTAATTGCAGCCCAGATCAAGTGGTGGTGACTTCAAAATTGTTATGCTCACAATAAAATGATCATGTTTAATTAAATTGTGAAGAGTTGGTGTGGAAATATTTAGGGCATTTGAAGTCAGTGTTGTGCCAGCATCCAATTTTCCACAAATTTGGATTGAAACGGTGTACAAGCACGGATGGCAGTCTTATAATTACCGGGATAAAGATAGCCATTTATACTCTTAATTAATCAATTAGTGATGGGCTAATGCACAGTGGCTAAAAGCGAATTTTGGTCAGAATTTTATGGGGCACTATTTGAATGAGGTACAGGGCGCTCAGATGCCAGAGGGCTCGTTTTGGAAGAAGCCTGATCCCCTCAGTCATCACGCTCCTTAACACAAGGCCCCGTTGAGAGTACTCTTGTCTATTGTAGGTCTCTTCTTGTTTTTGTCTGTCCTGACAATGTCAAACATGCATTGTGTGTAGGTGAAGAAGAATTTCCCTTTGGGGACAATGAAGTTTAAGTCTAAGTCTAATGCCTCTGTTAAAGTTTGCAGCAATAGCTTTGATACACACAAGACGTGTCAGATGGAACTTCTACAGCATCATAATAATAAACACATTGGTTTTATATAGCGCTTTTCTGGACACTCAAAGACACTTTACATGGGATTATTAGTTCACTCCATACTTGGTGGTGGTAAGCTACTATTGTAGCCACAGCTGCCCAGGGGTAGACTGACGGAAGTGAGGCATCACCAACACTCACTCACACACTACATTTAAGCTGGACACACACTAGAGGATTTTTAGCCAGATTTTTAGGAGGCGTGGCTCAATAAAAACTTTCATGGCATGATCTGTGGTGGGACTCCTCATGTGTGTGTGTCCTCATGTCTGTTCTTAAGTGTGTGTGGTCTGTGCACAGATCTTTAGGATTTAAAATCCTGTAGTGTGTGGCCACCTTTACGCAGGCTTCTTGGCATTTCCCCGGCGGTCTCCCATCCAAGTACTGACCAGGTCCTATCCTGCTTAGCTTCTGAGGTCTGATGGGATCAGGCAGAGCAAAGACAGTATGGTCAATACTGTACCACTTACTATGGTACAGCCGTGTTTCCCAACCAGGGGTACGGGGACCCCTGGGGGTACGCGAGAGGTTAGCAGGGGGTACTTGGAATAATTTCAGATAAAAATATGAAACAAATTGTATTTGTTTTGATTATTAAACTTTTTACAGTAAAGAGTTTTGAGAGTATTTAGCTGTCTTTTACCTGATAAATGGGAGTTTTTGTCATTCACTTTCAAACTAATCAACAAAACCTTCGGAGCAGGGGGTACTCGGAGCATAATTGAAAGGTCCAAGGGGTACGTGAGACAAAAAAGGTTGGGAACCACTGTGGTACAGTATGGTCTTAAGACTTCATTGGAAGACAGATGGACTAATAGATTTACTTTTTATTCATTCATTCATGCATGATTGTATTCATTTATTTAAACATTTGAGAATCAATTCTCGTCCGCACAGCCATGACCGAAAGGACAAGATCACAGATACAAGCAGACGAAATTAGCTTCCTCCGCAGGGTGGCTGGGCGCACCCTTAGAGATAGAGTGAGGAGCTCAGTCACCCGGGAGGAGCTCGGAACATAGTCGCTACTCCTTCACGTCGAAAGGAGCCAGCTGAGGTGGCTCGGGCATCTGTTTCGGATGCCTCCAGGTCTCCTCCCTGGAGAGGTGTTCCAGGCACGTCCCACTGGGGAAGACCCAGAACACGTTGGAAAGACGAGGTCTTTAGGCTGGGCCTGGGAACGCCTTGGGATCTCCCAGGAAGAGCTGGAGGAGGTGTGCGTGGATCGGGAAGTCTGGGCATCTCTGCTCAGACTGCTGCCTCCGCGACCCGGCCCCGGATAAAGCGGAAGGAAATGGATCGATGGAGAATCATTTTTCACATTAGTGACCAGGCCACAACAGGAAGCAACATCATAAAAAATGCATAAAATGATATCATAAGCAACACGTTTGTACAACATGAGGGCCACATATTGAAGTGTATACGGCAAGGAGGGCCACAGATCAGTGTTGATTTAAGAGAGGTTTAAGCCATTCCCCACACCTGTATTTAGTGTGGAAGTTTAATGCAAGCTCTGTCTCACAATAAAAAAAATAGTTTTTGAGGTTTGAGGTACAGTAAATTGAATTAGAATGTTATTTTTTTCATATATGAACATTTAGCATATTATCACTTGTATGTATAATAAACCATTATATAGTCTTTTAAAAGTGAATTGTTATTATCGGAGGAGATCCTTAGATCTAAGGGGGCCACAACACTTAACTTTCAGAATGACTACTAAGGCTAATTTAAGGCTCACTTAAAAAAAGAGGGCTTGTGTTGTCAGAATATGTAATGAGTGTGTCTAGACCAGCGCTGGAGTGCAAATGAGGAGGAGGCGGAGTGTGTCAGATGTTGCTGGCCGAGTGGTCGGTGGTGGGAACACTTGAATAAACACAAGTGCCCCTTCAGCCTTTGCACGCAACAGGCCGCCGTCCTGAAGAAATGTCAGCGGTCCCCACACACAGCACCAATAACACGCATCCGGAAAATCATCTGCCCACGGAACAACCACCTGTGATGTCGTTCAACAAACAAGCCCCGCATTGATCAAAAAGACAGCAAGAGGAGTGGCGTCACAGAGGACAATTTAAGTTGGTGAAGTTTTAGTGTGGCATCAAAAAGATGGCTTGTCTGGCAGCCGTGACTTTTTAAAATATGTATTGATAATGCAAGTAGGGTATTTTCAAAACAAGGGTTTTCTATTCAGTCTACAAACATATCAAAAACATTTCCCAGGAAAGCAAGAGAAACTTTTGGTTAAGTGGGTGTGTCAGCAGGTCTTTCAAATGCATTTTCTTTTTTTTATCAGACCATGAGTAATGATGCACCAACCCAATACTGGTATCAAACGATCCTGAAAAAATTAAATATCCGGTATCGATTCCAATTATCTGATGGTGATATTTGCCTCAAGTAATGAAATACTGACCACAATTGAAGGTTTCAGTGCTTGGATAGTTTGTGAAATACCTCGACAGAATATCTATACTATAATAATCAGATCAATTTATGTTGGGTGTCTTTTATATTAAAGGCCCTCTACCTGATTTTTCAGTTTTAACAGTTTTTAAGTTTAAACTTCAACAGACTAACTTTTCTAACACATCTACAACACTGCAATGCTTCACAGGAATGAGTTTGTGAGCACGCTTAAAATCTTTCAAGGTCACTTTTCCGAAATGTTAAGAAAAATTTCCCTGCAATTGATTAAAAAAAAATGCTACATTACTACTGCATATTCAAGATACTAGGTAGGTTAAGGTAAGGTATAGTTTATTGATCCACATAGGGAAATGTGTTCTCTGCATTTAACACATCCTTCGATGCCGATGGGGCGACCTGAGCAGTGGGCAGCCGTGTGCACAGCGCTCAGGTTAATGGAATCACCTGGCTGCAGGGTTTAACCTGGGGCTGGCCCATTATGAAAAAAAACCACAATTATTTTCCCCATATTCAAATTTTGATTTGATTTTTGTCTTAATAAGCATAAAAATAAATAAAAACAAATATATATGGCCTTAACTATAGTAGCAGTGATTATACAGATTGCAGGGCACGGGCCTGATCCTGCCACATCAATTCGAAACTGCGTGCTAACTGCCAACTTTCTACTATAGATGATTTGTCAGTGTCGTCACGGGTCACGCAGTTTGACTTACGCCGCCATTTTGGACGTGTACCCCGGGACGCACCTGCTGTAGGGACGTACACTTTGGAGCTACTCTGGCCTTCGTTCATGCGATTGTAGAATTGTTTTCCAAATCTATTCGACAAATAATAAGTTGGATTACCCTCGAGAACAAGTGCAGTGATGGAGACAGTCACTCTGCCCTTTCACTGTGTTGAATATGGACGCACAAATAGACAGAAAACCGGTCGTTGGCAGCGACCAATTAAGCGAGCCCACTTCATATCAGGTTACTTACTACCCTTAATAATATTCTTAGGTCTAGATGGAGGTCTAAATGGATTAAGTTCTAAATTGCAATCTGATTCTGAAAATACTGGAGCGTATCG
>OMNZ01093879.1:0-28104 GCA_900303255.1 Lesueurigobius sanzi
TTTTGGATCCTATTTACACACTGCGATATATAGAGATATATTTGATGAGTAAAATTAGCTTGAATTCAGAATATTTGATGTTATTCTGAGTAATTTTGACTTGCCAAGTAAAATTATCTGCCAATGGAATAAGTATTTTTGCACTTAAGAAAAAGAAGAAAAAGCATATAATTTGAAGTCAACTTTGATTTATTATCTAATTTTAAGTGCAGGAAGTCATTTTTTTCTTAATTGAAGTGCTAAAATACATTGCCATTGGCAGATAATCTTACTTGACAAGTCAAAATTACTAAGAATAACATCAAATATTCTGAATTCAAGCAAATTTTTACTTATGAAGATATCAATTGTTGCAGTGCAGTATATATTTGTCAATACAGTTCCCCCCCCCCCAAAAAATACACTTTTTTTTTGTGAACACATTTTTTAAAACAGACTGAAATAAGCAAGGATTGTCGCTAAAAGTGGCATGTCCCCAAAAATGGGGACGCTAGGGCTTAAGAGGTTAAACGTTTCCATACTCTTTTATCATTGTATATAAAAATCACCCATACAGAGCAAATTACAAAATAGCCTACAAGAATCAGACAGAAAATTGTTTGCAAAGGATTGCCTATTGTGTTGCTTAAATAAGTGCAGTCTTTGCAATTCTCTATTTGCAACCATCCAAATTGCGGTTAAGCCAATTTGTTTGTTTTTACGCACCTAGATAAATGGAACATCCCAGGAACAGAATTGGCTTTGTTTGTAAATTACGCTGATAATGTTATTGAGCGCCTTGGCTTCTGTGTTTCCTCTTTCAGCAAATCACAAAGACAAGTGATTTAGACCTGAAGTGATGGGATCGAAACTTGCAGCTCATGGGGAGAGGCGAGCCATCTAAGTGAAATAAGCTTGGAAGTGATAAATTCATTCAGCCGCTTGCACGTGGCAGATGTATAGCCAAAGTGCGGTTGATTAAAAGGAGGAGACTGTCGACAGGGTTCTGAACAAAGGTGCTTTGTTAATCCGAGTGACGTAGTGTTGAATAAAGGAGATACTTTGAATGGGGTGTCTGAATTTTTATTTATTGAATATGGACATAACAATCACATTGGACAAACCAAACCAGATGCATTGTTTTAAGTGTTATAGCACATGTGCTAGTTTTCAACACTGGTCCACAGGGGGCTTTTAAATTACAATAGATAAAAAAAACATTTCAAAAAGGCACATTTTACACATGAGAATAACTCTGGCCAGATCAACCACTGTTTAGCTCTCTGCTGAAGATGTCCATATTACAGTTTTAGTCCTGTGTGGCAGAGGTGGAAGAAGTACTCTTAAATAAAAGTACAGATACAGGACCAAAATGTACTTAAGTAAAAGTATCTGGTACAATTTCTACCTAAGTAAAAGTATAAAAGTGCCCACTTTAAAATGTACTCGAGTGTTTTTCAAGAGTTTAATGTGCAGAATTCTTAAAATCCTTTGAATCAAAGGGACAGGACAAAACGAGTACTAACTCAGGTCTAAACCATGACTAAACCAGGTCTAAACTAAACCATGTCTAAACCAGGACTAAACCAGGTCTAAATCAGCACTAAATCAGGCCTAAACCATGACTAAATAATGACTAAACCAGGTTTAAAGCGGGTCTAAACCAGGACTGAACCAGGTCTAAACTGGGACTAAACCAGGATTAACTAGGTCTAAACCAGGACCAAACTAGTTCTAAATGATTAAACCACATAACAAAGTCTAATTCATCACAGTTCATCACAGACGACATTTTGAAAATAAAATATTTTCACTTTTAACCCAATTTAAAAATGTAGTGGAGTAGAAATACAGGCTCTAAATGTAGTAAAAGTAAAACATATTAATCATAAAATGTACCTATCATTTGTACGTTTTACTTTGTTACTTTCCATCACTGCAGTTCCACAGTTTAACCCACCTGAAGGAGAAGCTGGATTGTCCAAAAGATGTTCTGAACTTTGGGAGCAGAATGAAGAATGGAGCTCAATGGCCGCATTTTGTACAGGTTAACCTCTGTTAGTATTATAATATCGGTCAGATTTGCTTCTCACATGTAGAGTTTGTGGACTTATTTATAGTATGATTAAAGACTACTAGTTAAGATTATGCAGAAGCTAATATTAATAGTTCAATTATTATATAGTTTTTTTACTGCCACGCTTTTGTTTAGTGCATTTTATTTTGCCTTAAGCATATTTTATATGATTTTATTTGAGTAGGACATTTATTTTGAAAATTTCTAAAGTAGGAACCATTGGACTCTAAATTGGTTCCGCCAGTGCTCTTAATTGTGATGCACGCCCAAGTTAAGTGTGGCTTTAGAAGAGTGCACAAGAAAGACCAAAAGAAGTTGAAAAGTCAATTTAAATCAAGCCTTAAGACCTCATTTCTCCTTTTTAAGCATGGGTCAGCCAGCGAAGTATGTTTTATGTGTGTTCATATAATTTAATCAATTTATACCTTGTTTATATCCAATGGTGTTTTATGTTGTTTATTTTAGTTCGATGGTGGTGTCATATTATCATGCTGTCAAGATTGTACATTAATTAAAGTCTTAAGGTGCAAGAACAAGAGGAATGACATTTGAGACTATAAAATAAGGTTTTTTCTGATAGACATTTGTTTATCGTTACTATGGCTACAGCTACAATGTAAATAGATAGGGATCTAGCTTCCCGCCTCCAGCTTGGCCCAGAATGTTTCAAACAATGAAAGGGCCTTTAACAGTTAGGTAGTAGTTACGAGTTAAAACCTCAATATCCATGAAGCGTGCCGCCCTAGTCCTACTGTATTTAAATGTAATTCCAGCAATATCCAAATGCAAATTGGTGTACGTTTGGGAAAACATCTCTCTTTACTGTTGTCGTGTTGTGTCCAGGTCGTCTGACTGTGATGAGCAGAAAGCGTCACAGAAGATGGATGTGTTCTGACGGCACCCACAGCAGGTACAGGAATTCAATTTGATTTGTCTAAAATACATTTCCACAAGGACATGCGTGCAGTGCAGTCTTAAATATAATATTACATTAATCACATTCAAGTGGGATAACACATCTTGACCACTATTTCACATTTTGTCGTTTGGAAAATGCTATATTTAATTAAAAAGACATTGCGGTTCACCTTTGCTGCTTTAAGGCGGGACACTAACAGGTGAATAGGGAAAAAAATGTCATTGAGAGATCTTAATTTGAAACTTTTGGTACATTATTATTGAAATAAATATGATAAAACATGTATTGTAATGACACTGACAATTTATGTGTAAAAATGAACAAAATTTTCAGTGACAAAATCTAAATAATGGTTTTATTTTGGTGATCTATTAGTTAAAAATATTTGTTCAGAGGGGATTTTTGATATCTTGATTAGTTTTTTAATAAACTATACTTATTTGTGAATAAATCCGTAAAAGTTACATTTTGCAACGTTTTTTGGGATTCAAAACTCAATAAATCAGGCTACGAATGAAATCCGTCTGAACAAGTCTTCAGTATATTATTGTTAAGTACAAGTCTGGAAAGTTTGGAGTCTGTTGGTGCTATTTATCAGGGACGGGGTCTGCAAATTAGTCTGTGGCTACAAGCCGTATGTCCTTAATATCGGTTACTTTGGTGGCAATGTTTTAGTATACAGTCCCTGCCAAATAAATCAAATCTCGATGCAAGAGTAAAGTGAACATGTGATTCGCCGAATAAGAGCTTTAAAGTTTAGTAGCATCTGAGCTTGCGCAAGTTGTCTGCATATTTTCTTCACTATTCTCTTATATGACGTACAGCGTCTTGTTGTGGACTTTACGTACTCCATGTGGATCTGTCAATATTTATGCCTGGACACACAGGAGTGACAGACGAAGAAAAAAAGTGCTGCTGGAGTGATTTCCTGGTCCACGGCTCAGCGAAACATGATAAAATAACTATCGTAAAGGATGAGTTTGGTAATTTTTCCACTTTAACATAGTAGCTACGATGTTTAGGGACCGAAAAGTTTTGAGTTTAGGGACTCGAAAATTGCCCACCCCATGAATTCGATGGTTTCATCTGCCGTGTCTCACCTTACCTCCTTCCCTTGCTCTCCAGCGCATCATTGAGTGTGTTTATGTACAGTAGGCATTCGAGTATGGTTATTGTTAGAAGTCATGTCCCGGTTAAGAGTGTGTTCTGGATTTGATGTTCACATGCGCTCAAATAATCCATACAGTATCTCTCATATAACAACAATATCCAGTAGTTAGGCTCCAGAATGCGGATGTGTGAACAAGAAATACGTGAGGAGCTAAAAACACTCTCTTAACTCTGGGACAAGAAATATCTGAGGATGCACAGAATATTTTACAACACTGTCACAACATGAACAATAGATGTGATAAGTGAAAATGTTTTAAATGGATTCTTCATAATAGATTTCTTAGATTTCTGCTTTGCACACTTTTGTTTTGTTTCACGATGTAGTCACCAGAAATGGTTTTCACTTCTGTTGAAAACCATTTCAGGTCACTACCTCATGAAGCTCATTGAGAAAAGGCCAAGAATTAATGGTACCAATTTTGGAGAATTTACAAAGTGATCTCCTGAAGAAGTCCTTTCTCCAGCGGGCAATGTGAACCGTAGCCTTGTCCTGTTGAAAAACCCAGTCGTTACCATGGTGACGAGGGCCCTAAGTCATGCTGCTCTCTGTGACATCTGCACATAGCCAGGGGCCATTTGCGTTTGATGCTGTGTTGATGCTCCAAACCCCATTATTTTGTTGTTTCCCGTGACAATGACAATAAATCTTGAATCTGAATCTGCACAACCTGAAGCTCCATTGTTCCACTGAAGGAAAAAGCAGCCCAGATCATTATGGCGCCCCCTTCACTGTGGAGTGTAGAAAACAGCTCAGGTGTTGGAAACATCAGGACCGTCAAGGTTACAGTTTTTCTCATCAGAGAATAAAACTTTGAAGGCCTTTGAAGACGTCTTTTGTTTTTGAAGCCCTTCTGTCACAGATGTCGTCTGATGGTTAGGGCTGCAGTCGGCTCCAGTAACGGCCTTAATTTGGGTCGAGGATCGTCCAGTGTCTTGATGGACAGCTGATCAGATCCTCTGGCTCTCTGCTGGAGGATTTTTTGGGTTTTCCACTTGACCTTTTTGTTTAATAACCCTCAGGATCTTTTAAGAAATTCAAATTATTGTCTTACTGCGTCCCACCTCAGCAGCGATGGAGCTAAACAACCCAACCACGTTCAAAACAAGAACGTTTTTTTGTCTTTGCCATCAGGACGTTATGACAGTGTGAATACTGTACCTAACAGAAAATTACACTGAAGCCACAGTTTTTCCCAAATTTTGAAGCCATGCAGTCCTTAACTTTTGATCAGCTGCAAAACAGCCTCTTTCAGTTTAATTGTTATCAATAAAAGGTTTACTCTTTTTTTTTTTTTTGTCTGACTCACATTTCTTCTTGTTGCACACTGAAACTCTACTTGGAACCTTGTCAAGATCAAAACATGCAAAATATGACTTTTTGACATTTTTCAACTGGTCTTTTAACTTTTGTTCAGGACTGTACTATAATTTGGGCCGTGTACCTTTTTGAGAACCTGGCGACACGATACGTACCTCGATACAGAGCCTTCTCAATACAATTTGACACTGTTCGATACGATTCAATAACAAAACATGGACCTTATGCTCATTAGTCATCACGAACATATCCACTTACTCAAAAAACAAAAGAACTCAGTGTATTATCTTTAATGTATTGAAGAATAAAGAACATAAAGTACATTTTGTTTAAATTGTTTTTAAAGTGTTTTTATTTTTATTTTGAGGAAACATTGTCACATGACAATTGCATGTAACATCCTAATTTTAAATCCCTTCATTGTTCTGGCACACAGATGGTGTCTACCCAAACACAAAGGGGACAATTACTATAAATTGACCTTAAGTTTAATTAACACAGTGGCGAGCATCTCAGGACTGTCTGTTAATCATTTTTATGTGCGGTTTACGTCCACCCTCCTTCTCCAGTTGCTTCCCCTTTAAAGTATTGATTTTGTCTTTTTATCAAGTCATTCTATTTCTTCCTTACACTCTATAGCTGTATATAGTCATTTGCTTGTGGCACATTGATAAAAGACTGGTGACCTTTTTTGTCAATAAAATGTATACTAAATAGTTCCAGTAGCAGCCGCCAAGTCTCTGACCAAACAGTTTCCTTTTCGTCTCTTCTGTTGGCCGCGCTGCAGAGGAGGCCACAGCATTATTGGCTCAAAGCAGGAGATTTGCCGTCCGATTAGAGGAACGCCACACTGTGAGATTTAGACAGATAGATGGAAACGGAGAGCTGTTCCTCAGGGGGCCTGCACTTTAATTGAGTTTATGAAGCGGTGGACGGGGCAGACTGATGGGAGACATCCATCTAATAGCCCCATAATCTCTGAGGGACTCTCTCTCTCCATCACTCACCTGAGCATCTCCTTTTCACAGATTCTTTATCTGTTCACTATATAACTTGCTGTCCTGACTGCGCCTGCACCCTGTGGTTCATGTTGGCGGCACAGTGGGGCAGTGGTTAGCGCTCGTGCCTCACCGCATGTTGGTCCAGGGTTTGGATTCACAAACAGGCTGGGCCTTTCTGTGTGGAGTTAGCATGTTCTCCCCGTGTCTGTGTAGGTTTCCTCCGGGTGCTCCAGTTTCCCCTACCACTAAAAATATGTACAGTAGGATCAGTGGAACTTTCCTGGACAAATAAAGGTCAAATAAAAAAATAAATATAAAACTGTGCCTGTCTTGCTTGTAAGCCACTTTTAACTACCGGACCTATGCAGAAAGTAGACTGTTCTTTGAGATTTCAGTTAGTTCAGTTCAGTTAAAACCTTCCTTCATGAAAAACATGCCTGCAGTGTTTGACGTTGCTTTGAGTTATGTTTACTTTGGACGTTTCTTCTTCTACAGTAAGCGCTCCAATCTGTATTTCCTGGAATTTGTTGCATAATGGATAGAATTCATATCATCAATCAATCAATCAATTTATTTTTGTAACGCCCAATATCATAACAGAAGTCATCGGTGTGGACAAAAACAAATCAATATCAGACATCAAGAATGATCAAAAATAAGTCACACATGAATGAAATGTCTCGACCAGATGTAATGTCCCGTGAATATGTAAATCACTTAGAGTAACAAGCTTAGAGTATCCCCCATCCTTAGACTTTCCTCTACGGCGAGGAAAAACCCCCAAAAACCACGTCTGCGTATGCGTCCTTCACATTTTCTGACCACATTCTATAAAGAACCTTATCCTGTCATCTCAATTAGTCTTATTTCCCCAATTTCCAGGTTCAGTATACATTTTTTACACAACTTTTCTGGACTTTACCTCCCACTCCACAATGGCTGCCCTCAAACGGCACTTATCACTATGTCCCAGACTTGTTAGCTTGCTGTTGGCTATAAAGTGTACCGTGTGTTTACAGTCATTATTACCAGCTTCTACCATCAGAGGGTACTCTAAGCTCCTTAGAAGCTTTCAAGAACAGGTCTTTTTCCTACATATGCATCCATTTAAATTATTAAACGAAGACTGATGGATTGCAAAACAATTAATTTCTAGAAAAATATTACCTGTCCAAGGAGACGAAAAGTCAAATGTTGCGGTCAGCACTTTCTGAGCCCCCTGCTGCCTGTTCTCCGCTCTACTCAGTCCAGTCGTCCACAGCATTAGCCGGATTAACCTCCTCTCTCTTGCTTCGCTCTGCTCCAGGCTTTCCTTTAGTCCTCTGCTCTCTAGACTAGCTTTCCCCCAATACTTACTGTGCGTGTCACATTGTATTTTTCACCATAGATCCCCGCTTTTCCATGCTGCAGCAACACAGCAATGCATTTTAACTTTAATGGGAACAAATGATTTCAGTAGTGCTTACAAATGCTTACTTTCTAACTTCTTCAATTCAAATATTTTTAGAGGTGTGATCTGTCTTCGGACTCGGCTTGAATACCAGTGACCTTGAAGACTGATACTACTTTTCAAACGTCATAATATATGAGAATATTTCTTAAACTCCCGTAATATTAACATTAAATATTTATATATAAATCAAAGCACAGTACTTTTTTCATATCTCTGGAATCTTCACCTTCTTGTGCCATTTCCATTTTTGTAATTGACCTTTAGCCAAGCCCCGCCCCCCTTTGTGTTGCTAGCTCGGTATCGGTATAAATATCTGTGCGATATCCTCCAGATTGAGGCATAATTGCTTACATAATGCAGTGGAGTGGATTGTTATATCTAAATGATCAAAATATGCATCGAATGGGACACTACGCAGCCTTATGGACTATGATTATGCTCTTAACGGCTGGGAAAGTGTTCTTCTTATGTGTGTCTTATATTGTTTAAGTATTAGTGTTGCCATTAAGCTAGCTAGCAAGCTAAACCCGCAGGAGCCGAGTGCACCCGCTGGTTGTACTCCTCATAACTCTAAAATCTGAAAATGAGGTCCTCATTCTTACGAGCTATAATCACTCAGGTCTGACCTACATCCATGTGTAGCTAATGTATGTACGAAGACGCTCTCTCACTACTTTGTCGGGCAGTGATGATTGCTAAGATGTTTGATTGGACAATGACCGTTTTGGGGCGGGGTTTGGCGATAGGTCATTTGCCGCGCTTCTTTCTTTTGAGTTCAGATACATGAGGCTAAATCATTGATTGTTTTGAGCTTGTCACAATTATCTCAATAATCTCTAAAGTTTGAACCCAGGAGCTTTCCATTCCATGTAGTGAAGATTGCCAATTCTCTACACCCCTGTGCATAGGTTTCCTCCGGGTGCTCCGGTTTCCCCTACCACCAAAAACATGTACAATAGGCAAGGATGAATGATGTCTGGGTGAGTGAATGTGGTGATCGGAGGGTCCGTTGGCGCATGATGTGTGCAGCCACACTTCTGTCGGTCTGCCCCAAGGGGCAGCTGGTTACCACTGGAGTGAATGTTAATCAACTCATGTAAAGCGCTTTGTGGCTCTGTCTGTGAAAGGCGCTATATAAATAAAGTTCTTCTTCTTCTTCTGTTAATTTATTGATGGAAATTCACTGTATGGATTCAGCTGCGTTTACAGTTGCTAAATCAGATTCTTCGGGCTCACTATTTGGGCATTGTATGTGCACCGGGAGGCTTTGTGTTGCTGCTCGTGCCTTATCTGTTCCTGGCAGGTGCTATAAAAACAGTCTTGGCTGGATTCAAAGGTAGGCTGCTGAAATGTCAGTGGTGCCTTTGTTCACATCGGAAGGAATTTAAATGAGCTAAAAGTTCTCAACAGAAGCCTTGCTCCACTTGTATTGTGTGCATGTCTTTTCCTCTTGCCCTTTCGATTTTGTGTTTAATAGATTACCCAATAGTCCTGGTCATTATTGAGAACGGACTTTGAATCAAGGTGTCCCAATTTTGATTTGATTGCGATTAATAATGCAGCCTTTTATGTTCATGTTGTTGACTGAAGGGCAGGGGAGAAGAGCAGGAGAAATGCCCCGTGCTTCGTGGCGTTTGGCTCTCTCCGCTCTCTCAGTGATGGATTGAGTCCAAAGCCTTGAGTCACGCAAATGAACTAGGACATGGGTGACAGCTGGAGATTGTGCCCATTGCTATGCCTCAAACAAGCACATTCATACATTTATTTCACTACTCTCTGCTGAATGTGGCCTATGTGGATACGTGCTTCTCGGCATACTTTGCTTACATGGCATAATTTAAAGCGATGCTAGTAAAACAGTTTCTACATATTTTAGTTTTATTAAGTTTAAGGCTTTTTAATTGACAGGTCTATACTAAAATCATGTGGCAGTAACAGCTTAGGGTTTGGATTGGTTGGGTTTTCTGAAGGGATGCAATAATGCAATAGAAACTGTTTTGGTGATGAAGTACAAATCCATAAGATTGCAAAAATGAGGAAAGTGAGAGATACAGAGCAAGAGAGAGAGACTTAAAAACACATGATCTAGCGCCCTCCTAACCTTGCGCTGCAAGATGAATTGTCGCAAGATCTGAATTTTCAGTCTCACAACAAATCCATCTTCAAAGACGGCAACTGATAGGTGCGTCTCGTCACAACCAGTGGTTGACAGGCCTGCTGTGTAGCTTTGGGCAGGATATGTAGGTATGATGACAGTCAGCCCTGGCAAAAACAATCATGGCTACCTCGGAGGACTTTGTAGATGCCGCAATTGACTCTATTTTAGCTGAAATACCGACCATTTCTCGTTTAAAAAAAGAGCAAGGGGAAACGCTTTGTGCGTTTGTAGATGGAAAAGATGTTTTTGCTTTCCCTCCCGACTAAATTTCCTGCTGCGGGTGATACGTCACATGACTTGCTGCTATGATTGGCTAAAACCACATTTAGGAAGGCGTATACTAACTGGGGCCCACTCAGCTCAAAGTATTGTACTGATTGTCCCTCCTTTTCACGGACAGTTTGCACGGGAGTCTTTCCAGATTGATAATTGTGTCAATTTAGAGCCACGTACTGTATATCAATCTGGTTTCTGCCAGGTTTGCCCCCTCCTCTCCTTATTGGACCTGAAAGCCTCTCCTCACTGGAAGGCTTGTCTCATTGGTCCACACATAATCTTGCAAGTGCGATTTGGGAGGGATATTAGAAAAAAACTTTTTCATGTAACTTCAATTTCTATATATAATTACATTAAATGTGTAATGCTGCTTAGGTGATTATCTTTTGAGGTGGTAGTTGGTGTGAACACTTATTGATGATTATTACTGATTATTTGGGGGGGGTTGCCTTAATACCATAATAGAGAAAATTGTTACCATTGCATAGCTTTTTAGTCATTTATTTCCATACCATTTTACTGTGATTGAATAATAGCGTTGAGTTTTTTGTACATTCTCTTGGCCTTTCTCCAAAAAAAAAAAAAAAGCTGGTGTAAACAACATCGCCTTAATGTAATCTTTTACTTTAATTAGACATGCGTTCCCCTTTGGCCCGCTCTCTTTCAATCAGGGCTTGTTTCCCTAATGTGCATGTGTGCAAGGCGTAATCGGGTGACACAGTACACGTCTTGAACAGAGTACAAAGTTGTATATGTGTCTCCGCTGGATGACATCACACACACTTTAGGGCACTAAAAGACACAGCGCCAGCTCATAAGTCAGAGGACGCGTATCCAGACGGTTCCAGAACACGTCAGGACAAATTAAGAGGCAACACAGAAACGCCAGCAAGTGGAAATAAAGTTTGAAGTAACTGTGCGAGGACATGTACTATGTTAAATTATTTTTTTTGAACCATGCATTTGTGCAGTTGGTGGTTATGGGCAAACATTTCCTCCATTAATTGCACATACGGTTCTATTTTAGACCCCGGTGTTACAGTGGGGCAAAAAAGTCACCAATTGTGCAAGTTCTCCCACTTAAAAAGATGAGAGATGTAATTTTCATCATAGGTACACCTCAACTATGAGAGACAAAATGAGAGAAAAAAAATCCAGAAAATCACATCACAAATCTGAATTTTAAATAATTTATTTGCAAATTATGGTGTAAAATAAGTATTTGGTCACCTACAGACAAGCAAGATTTCTGACTCACAGATCTGTAACATCTTCTTGAAGAGGCTCCTCTGTCCTCCACTCGTTACCTGTATTAATGGCACGTGTGTGAACTCGTTATCAGTATAAAAGACACTTGTCCAAAACCCCAAACAGTCACACTCCAAACTCCACAATGGTCAAGACCATAGAGCTGTCAAAGGACACCAGAAACAAAATTGTAGACCTGCACCAGGCTGGGAAGACTGAATCTGCAACGGGGAAGCAGCTTGGTGTGAAGAAATCAATTGTGGGAGCAATTATTAGAAAACGGAAGACATACAAGTCCCTCGATCTGGGGCCCCACGCAAGATCTCACCCCGCAGGGTCAAAGTGATCACTAGAACAGAGAGCAAAAATCCCAGAACCACACGGGGGACCTAGTGAATGACCTGCAGAGAGCTGGGACCAAAGAAGCAAAGGCTACCATCAGTAACACACTACGCCGCCAGGGACTCAAATCCTGCAGTGCCAGACGTGTCCCCCTGCTTTAGCCAGTACATGTCCAGGCCCATCTGAAGGTTACTAGAGAGCATTGGATGATCCAGAAGAGGATTGGGAGCCCCAAAACATCACTGTAATTTTTTTCCTCATTTTGTCTCTCATAGTTGAGGTGTACCTATGAGGAAAATGACAGGCCTCTCTCATCTTTTTAAGTGGATCTTGCACAATTGATGGCTGACTAAATACTTTTTTGCCCCACTGTACATGTAACTAGCACATTTTTATTATTATTTTTCAAATAGATTTGAATAGTGATACATTCTATAAAGTTGAGAATGACATTCCCCCTACCAATTTGTAAGTCAGTCTTTTATCCACAAATAAAACTACCCTGTCCCCCTTTTTATTGTTTTGATCAATATGAAAGAAGTCATATCCATTTAATTTAAATTCAACCTGTTTTTCTGAAGTAACCCAAGTTTCTGAGATGGCAATAATCTCAGAATATGTGCCAAGTATCAACAGACACAAACATTTTATATTTTTTATTATTTTATATGCATGAAAATTCAGTATACATCCCTTCATCCCTTAAAAAACCAGTGGAGAAATTTGTGTGGAGTTTACAGAGATTGACGTCAGTTCGCCCAGTCTGCTCTAGAAAAAGCCCTTATTTCAACTGAGTAATCGACAGTTCACAGCAGACACGTGGTACCGCATACATATATACACAGTAGTACACAGCAATCCAAGGAGGCCTATAGCCACCGATACCAAATGATCATGAACAACACGTTTTGTCTTTTTTTTTAACAGATGCAAAAGCTGTACACAGAGAACTTTCAACTCATCCTTCAGCTAAAGTGTTGGCAAAGCACTTTGTTACAATGCAATATTTGAACATTAATACATGAGTGCATGTAAATAATACAACTTAACTTAGCATCACAAGCTCAAACACTCTCGTGAAAATTGGGCCACAAATCAAAAATCTGGAAGCATTTTAAATGTTCCATTGGTCGAATAAACATTTTTACAAGTGCACAATCTTTGAAAAACACAGTACAAAAACAGACAAAACATTACACAGGAATCTATATTGCTAGGAATCATGGAGCCCAAGTATGTCTATCAGGTCGCATTCAGAATACCTGATAGCATACTTTATCTGTTTTATATAGAGGAAGTCTTACAAACAACAGTCAGGTAGCTCTAGGTAGAGCAATCGACACCACAGTCTGTCAGTGATGAGAAGACATTTGTGGAAGTTTGCTTATTTGCATCCGGATTCAAGTGGATTGGTCCGCTGTTCTGCCACACTCTAATGTAGATAATGACAAACAACTATTCAAATATACTTCATAACGTATTGTACGATGGCCAGGATAAGTGGGAGAACCATCACAGACGTCAGGGATTTCGCATTTTGATGTTATTTACATAATTTGGAACTGTGATTGTAGGCCATATTTTCAACTATTGTACGCTGCCGTCGGTTTGAAGTTAAAGGTTTAATGGCACCTAATAAAAATCTACAGTATAACATTGTGCCTCCAGGATATGTGTCCCTGGGGAAACACATCTTTGACGCTACCATCACAATGAATGCATATAATGTACATCTACATAGGCCGAGTGAAGAGATATCTGCTCTGTGTGATACATTTTGCGCGTTCCTGCTCAAGGGAGTGTTGTTGACTGTCACTTTCCTGTTGTCCCAGTGTCACTTTTGACACTGTATTAGGGATTTACAGTTGTTTGTGCAAAACAAGGGAGAGAAGTGAAATTATCATGCTTTCATCTCGAACCTGACAGACACTATACCGTAAGCCCCAACTGTTAAAGGGAGGTATTGGAAGGGTATAAGAAAAAATACTTTGGTTAACCTTTATTCCACTGTATCCTGTGTGTACATGTGAGCCTCCAAAGACGTGAATTGAATACACATCGGCTGTGTGGATGCCTGGGATTATTGCTTTACTGTTGCATATTGCTTGTGTCATCCCTGTTTTGGATTTGAGATGCAGAACATTGTCTGAATGCTATAAAGGGGCTGGGATAAATTCTGAAACATGCAGTGTACACATTGATGCGATTCTTTCAACATTCCACATACCAAATGCCCGTCATACTTGTCCCTTGAAGAAGGTAAAGAGCAGATGTCACAGCAGCAAAGAATTATTTTCTTTCATTAATAAAGTTGTTCTGTTGTTGAGAAGGAGTATCTCCAAGATGCTGATATTTCTGTTTCTAGAAAGTCTTCCAAGTGCAATGCGAGTCGCTGCCATAGCAAACTGACTGGGCTCATTTGAGAGAGGCAGATGGAGGCAGTAAATCTCCCGATGTGAATAATATATTGTGAAGCATCTGCCCATTCATGAGCCTGTGTTGTTGTATATGTGATTGGGAGCGAGCTTTAAGAGTGATAGTCCACAGGGGGCACTACTTCTTATGCAGGAAGAAGTCACATCCATAAGATTAACCAGAGAATTGGCTATACACATGACTGAAACTGTTATTGACGCGCACAGAGGACTACGGTCAGGCATTATGGAGGTGGAAGGATGAGGTAAAAGCACTAAATGGTGTTTGCTTGCGATAAACCCCGCTGTATGATTAGCTTCCACCACCTGTCTGCTGTCCTTTAGCTCTGGCCAAGCATCAAACATATGCACCGCAGCAGAGCCGCCGTGTGCAGGGAAACAAATGAAGGTGAGTTTAATCAGGGACTCAGTCTGGCTTTGGACCACTGTGCTGTTAAAGCCAAGCTCAGTTAGCCCTGTGTGTGCACCACTGAGAACATGCATGATTATGTAAGAGAAACGTTATTTTGTTGTGTGTTGGATGATCGGTTAGAAGGAACTTGTCATGCGTGTATCCGTAACAACACAAATACGACTTTATTGAAATAAGTTATGACGTCTTTGCTGCTATAACATACTCTGCTCCATTGCTGGATTCAACATTGAGGGGTTTTAGTTACTTTGCAATTTTTTTCTGTAAATTGTGCACCAACACACATGATCTGGAACATGTTAATGTTTGTGATTAACAGCAGCCCTTTGGATAAAACTGAACCATTGCCAGAGGCTGAACAGATTTTTATGTAGGGCTGTTATTTTGGTGAGGCTAAATAAAGTGTTCTACATGCACATCCGTCACATCAAACCTTTCAATTTTAATTTTTTTCAGCATTTTTGTGTATTTAGATGGGAAAATACTAACCTCTCTGATGATTGTAAATTTAGACACAGCACTGGCAGAACACATACATTAAGTATGCTACAAAGTTTAAAAGATTACAAATACAAATGCTGTTGTTGATGTACAAAGATGTTTTGTGTCTATTAGATAGATATGGCCACTACCACTCTGTAGAGCCTTGTATTGTGTCTTCTTTGTTGGGTCCTCTTTGGGCCCTGAAATGAGGTGAAGCCGCCCTCCAGTGTGTTCCAAAGTGCCAGTGTGATATCTCACTCTCGGACCGCCCGAGGCCGGTGCAGCTGACTACACAATGGCACCGCCTCCACCACAATCTGGAGGTGGCATCTGTGCTGATGAGCTGCAGCGCGGCCTGCCTGGGTAAATAGTGCTGCTGCAGATTGTCATTGAGGTGTGAGAAGGAGAGAGCAGCACCACACTGTGAGAGGCCACTCAATTATTTAGCACAGCTCCTGGTTCAAAGAGTTATCCAGCTCCGGACTGCACCAGGGCTTTAGAAACACACCTCACTCATGTTCACACAATGAGAATAGGATGATATTTACTGCTATATAAAAGACCTCTGTCCCCTACACAGTGACCTCAGTCTTGCTGTTGGTGGGCAGTCCTTTGTGCTTGGGATGCATGAGCGGCGAGTGCCCGTAGCCGAGAGGTTGCGAGAAGAGCTCGGGCAGGGTCTCGATGCTGAACTGCCTCTTGTTGGAGTAAATCTGACGTCTGTTTGGTTGGTGCAGGCCCGGGTGCTGCTGCGGGGGCATGGGGTGGTGCAGCAGGCCCATGTGGCTGTGCTGCTGGATGTGACTCTTGCTGGGGTCCCAGGCTTTGAAGGCCGAACTGGAGGTGAGCGGATGGGTGTTGGTCTTGGAGATCTTGGGCCTGGGCATCTGCGAGGCGTTGATGGTGATGGCCAGCGGCGCGTGGATGTCCGGGGGCGGCATGAAGGGCTTGTCCTTAGGGTGGAAGTTGATCGGCTGGAAGGTGGGCGGGGACTGACGGTGGGAGTATTCCAGCATGGGGTAGCTTTTGTAGTAGTCTCTTGTAGTTGTATCTGGGTAAAAGACAAAAACAGATTAGGGGATTAGAAGGAAACAAAGCAATAGTATATCAACCCATGTGATTCTGAAGATATTTTCTTTTATTTTACCTAATTGGAAGTCCCGCTCAGATTCAGATCAAAATCTCAAATTTTCATCAAATTCAACATCACTATTTATAGACAGCATCCATTACTTTCTAAAGTTCTGTACATGAAATTTCTTAAAATACTGTAGATTGATTGAGCAAACTCTTGATTTCTAACTCCAAGCATGAGTATGTGACCATAGGGGGATTGAGAGGGAAAGTATTTGAGCATTGAGCCCCAAAGAGCACTGACTCACAATATGACGATATCACTAAAATAGCAGAACGTCACAGGGATCAGATCACTATTCAGCTTTTATGGTCATATTGCCTATCGTCAAGTCCTAACCCTAACCCTGAACACTTTTTCTGTGGGTCCAAGTGAGTTCTAGCTACTGTAGTGTGACCTCTGAGATACAGTATATGTATGTAGAACTAAAGAATTACTATTTGGCTTTTATTATGTGTTAAATGGTAACAAGTGCCACATTTTCGCACACAGCAGACTTGGGGGAGCTATAAACTCTCAGTTGTTGTGAAAGCTAGAAGTTGAAGATGTTACTAAACAAACTATGAATTAAATAGCTGCTTGGCTTCCAACAACAACTGCTGTCGCTGTCCGTTTGAATGGCCCCACGCATGTTGCCAGCCGGAGCACCTGACAGCCCTGTCCTCTGCGCCTCTCCATTTGAACAACTCCCATCTGTCACAGCTTCCCCACCAACTTCTGCTACTTCATGTTGGTTGTCCTTTTAAATGTCCTTTCTTATGCATTATTCAGGCCTTTGACTATGTAAATTATGTACACGTATTAAAAAATACTTTATTTTCACGTCCTCATTGTGGACCATACAAAACTTGACAAGATTGAGGTAGTTTTACAAAACACAACAATAGCTTCTAACTATTTGTAAGAAACATTTTGCAATGGAGGCAATTTGAGTGCTGTGAAGGCAAGTGTTTTTAGAACTAGCCTGGTCCTACCATACCCTCGTACTCATTTCGTACAGAGGGTCTGGCCCTACGCAATTGATCTCCGTTTTGAGGTGGGAGGAGTCAACTCCTTTTAAAGTTTGAAACGATTGGATCTGATTTTACCCAATCACTAGCCTGGCCTTTGCCATCCGTATTATCATTATCTGCATATGCCTGACGTTACCTACAACACCCGCCTCCCGCTCGCTGAATGGTCCGACTCAATTCAACCGATGTTAACGCAGCCACTGAGATCAGACCCAGACGTACATGTAGGGAAATAAAAATTGACCGGAGTTTACGGATGGCTAAGGCCAGGCCATTTTAGACCAACTAAAAATGTGAAATTAATCAAACCTGTAGGTATGAAACAAAACAACTTATATTAGGAATTAGGAATTAAAATCTCTAAAACCAATTTAGCTTGATGAGAGCTCCACATTTGTTCATCTGCAAAGTACCAAAGTACTTGGCCATCTACAGCAGCCGCGATGATAAATTCTTAGCCAGACCTGTGTGTTGTCTTTCATACTGTACCTTTGCATGTTTTGGCCACACTCTGCTAACCTTGCCAGCAAGCTGAATTCTCACTGCATATGTGAGTTCACAAACACACAAGAATCCATCTTGTACCGATTCGGCCCTCACCGTTTGCACCGAACCAGCAGTGGTTTGGGCCAATCACGTTGCAATATTTTGGTTTAGAATGGGATATGTTACGAACACAAGAAATGCAGAGCCAAAGAGACTCTTGGTGCATTTTTGCCTACCGGATATGCCAGCGCTTTGTTCAATCAGCTTGTATTGTCCCCCTTTTCCCTGAATGGATTTGATTGGAGCAATTTCAGATTTGTATTGCGGAGAACTTGGCTCAGAGTGCTACACATTATCAGGTTAACACTTTGCTGCCTTCCTCAGAAGTGGCACGTGATGTTGCAGTTTTTGTCTTCCTGCATGGAGTAGTAGAATAACAACGCCATCTGCAGAACTTTGTTTCAGGTGTGAGAAAGTGTATATGTACCATCGTCCCGGTTCACAGTCTGAGAAGCACACTTCCGGATCTCAATGGCTTCTCTGATCCAATGATGGTACTTGTTGCTCTCTGTTCTGATGACATGGGTATTGTCCCAATCCATAAGATAATGCTCCCTCTGACAGTGATCTGAAATAGCAGGCGTTTGCTATTCAGATCACGGTTCTTGTTCAGCTTGTCATCTGGTGGCTCGTGTGCATGTTTTAGATGTTTTCACATTTTGTTTCAGTGTTCTTTCTTCCTGATGTTGAAAGCTCTGTTTCTCCTATGTACGAAAAGTTACACGACAAAAGGTAAAACGTGTATTACATTTATATATTAGAAAGTGCATGAAACCTGTAAAGGCATGCAAGAAAACACAGGGTTGGCTATAAAATTGATCATCTCTATCAGAAGACCTAATGAATTGGACTCCACAACAGCCACAGTTCAGACGTCTGCATTTTTTGTAGATAGGTTTAGTTGCGTCTTTGAAAAGTTGTCTTCATTTGCTCATGTATCAAGTCTATGTACTACACAGGCTGCATTATTGATTGTGTAGAGGACATGGAGAGGGCAGTGGGGTTTATGAAGGAGTTTTGTTGGCATAACTTCAAAACTGATTTGGTCATACTTCATCTTAAGCCTTGTGCATTTCATTAAGATTTCCCTGCAGTGTGTTCCAAATACCCGCTGTATAAGCTGGCAAATGGTCAGCGTTTCTGCCTCAACCTTATAGTGTGCCCTAGCCATGACTTTGTGGACACAGTCAGGTTTGGACAGGGGTACCTTATTGCTCAGCCAAAACTGCTAAACGCGTGTGAAAATATGATCGGGTTATACATTTGATAAACTGCTGAAAATATTCCCATACGGTTTAGATCACCACCTTTCAGTCCAATTTACCTTTCTAAAAACAACTCCAAACCACTAAAGTTTTGCTCTCAAACTAGATAACAATATCACAAAAGACATAAAACAGCAGCAAACGGGTGAAAAACCTTTTTAGAAGAGATTTAAACATGGGAAGCGAGTTATTATTTGGATTGAGCTTGTTCCAATGTCGCCAAATCTTGGCTTTTTTGTACAATAGACATGTAACAATATCCAAATATTTTTTATCTTACAGTAGGGGTATTTATTGTGATATTTTATTTTTTAACAACAATAGTGGCTTTTATTGTGCTTTTCAAGCCTGATTTCCTAGTTTCTCAAAGCGCTACACCAGGGGTCACCAATTAAAATCCACCAAGGTCCGATTTTGAAAACAAAATGCCAAGCAAAGATCCGGAGCATGGTGGGGTCAATTTACGGTTATGGGAATAATGCTTTTTAATTAGGCTATTAATACTTTTTTCTTAAGATAATAAAGCTGTGTTTTGAACAGAGTGAATTAATTATAACCTTATAATTATAATTATGTACTATTTTAACATTTAGAAAATTACCTCTTAAAATTAAACTACAATGTATAATACTTGTATAAAACATTTTCAAATTGATTAATGTTGACTACAAGTATGTGTTAATAAAAGTACACTATAGTATTTTTTTATGAATTGCAGACCACAGATATTTATTTATTTTTAGTTTTGGCACTCTGGGTCCTCCATACTCAGGGCCACAAATCAGCACTGTCTCTCACGCAGAGCTCCAGCGGTAACAGCTGACCGCGGGGCTGTATGCTACAAACACGGTCAAACTAATGCAGGTATAGACTGGGCTCAAAGAAAAACGGCGAAATGCGGCCGGTGTTACACCAGTGATAGTCATTATGATCTGTTTGTAGCTCGGTGTTACACCAGTGATAGTCATTATGATCTGTTTGTAGCTCGGTGTTACACCAGTGATAGTCATTATGATCTGTTTGTAGCTCGGTGTTACACCAGTGATAGTCATTATGATCTGTTTGTAGCTCGGTGTTACACCAGTGATAGTCATTATGATCTGTTTGTAGCTCGGTGTTACACCAGTGATAGTCATTATGATCTGTTTGTAGCTCGGTGTTACACCAGAGATAGTCATTATGATCTGTTTGTAGCTCGGTCCCTCGCGCTTGAGGATATCCCCTCGTGTAACCAGACGCTCGTTCCTGTGCATCAAACCAGTGCCAAATGTGAACAGACAATTTGGAGATATAGGACTCCTGCAATCGACTCAATTTGCTCATGTAATGGACCCCTGGGTTAGAGCCTCTGTTTTGAGGGTTTTTAAGAACAAACGGCGTGTATCACGCGTGCTGTGTATGCGCACATTATTAGCAGCCGCTCGGTTTAAATCTTTAGCGGACCTTAATTAACTAAGTCATTTTTGGGTAGTTTTGAGCGAAACGAAAAGGTCTGTAAAGTTCCTTTGTGTTAATCTGGTCAATATTCAAACCTCGCCTGGAAAGACAGGCAGAAAGAGAGAGAGAGGGAGAGTGAAAGCCGCCTCAAATGAGGGTTAGGGTTCAGGTCCAAAGATCGGATACAAGTTTCGGGTCCGGACGGGTCGACGTTGGGGTCCAGATCCAGACCCTGGTCCGCTATTTCGTGACCTCTGCGCTACACTATAGACATTATTCATTCACATCATACTCGATGGTGAGGCTGCCATTCTCCAGGCTGCCATTTTCCACCATTGGCCCCTCCTTCCCTTAACATGAGTCTTTTTTTGTGACATTGTGAGTAATTTTTCACTGCAATACTATTTAACAATAAACACTTGAATTTCAGCATTTACTTCTTCCTGCAGAAGTTTGAAGTTCTGTCTAATGTAGATGTTTCACTACTTTCCTCCTTCACCTGTTGCTCTGTGACAGATGGAGTACCATGTAGTGCCATGTTATACTCACTATTTGTTTGCTGCATCACTTCCTCTGAGTTAAAACAACTCTTTTCAAAGTGTTATATTGTAAGTCACATTTTGAGCTGACCATATATAACACTCAACGTGTTAGTGTAACTCAGTAAGATTTGCTGTGTGAAATCAACAAAGTCTTGTCTTAGCTTAATCTTCAGTTCATGATACTACAATGATTATGCCATATTCCTCTTAATGGTATTGTAAGCTCTCTATTTCACAATCTCTATACTGTATTCACATAGTGTAGGAAAAAAAAGTAATCTAAATCTCCATTCTGCCTGTCAGCCATGTTTAGTAGCTGGACAGGGCTCTTCTTCTCATACATCATCATGCATAGAGCCCATGTGTCAGGCAGTCACTCCTTATCACCGTCACCGTGTCTCATACGTCTGTACTCATCACTGATCATTTTTGTCATAGTTGTGAAATGGTAGCCTCTTTTTTTTTGTTACACCCTCAGCATCTCCATCGAGGCCAGCCTTGTGGATATGCTCTAGGGCTGAGTTCCTTTCATTTAGCCAGTATAAGCACGACATTTTTATGCACCACTTTAACAATACTGGTGCCTATGCTGCATGTATAAATTATTTAAAACCATAGAGCAGAATAATAATGTTCAGAAATTCAACAGATTTGATCCCTCGTTTGAGGGCTCACATTTAATTATCTCTCAGGTTTTTCAGGGCTACAGGGCAAAGGATCCTTGAAATATTTTGAAGGAACTGCTTCTGTGCATTTAAATATAAAGCATTTTTGTCGATTTCATGAGTTTGCAAGGTACATACCTTGAAATTCTGTGACAGTGATCCTAAAAGTGACCCTGCAAGTTGTGAAATGTGCTTATAAACTCATCTCTATGAAGAAATGGGATTTTGGAAATGTGAGGAAAGTTAGGATTGTGTTTGGACCACAACTATCAATTTAATTTACTCACTTGCTCTTTCATTATTTGTAATTAATTAAGTGGGTATAGTACATTTAATGAAGCTGTTTTGTTTCCCCAAACTAACGCAACAGTCCAAAAGTATTGCTGATTGATTTACGAGTAAAAACAGTATTTTATAATCATTTATCTGTCTGTCGTGACACTGTCCCAGGACTCGCCTTTTTATGATCATTAGCTGTAATTTTTTGGGGCTATTGCTCTTTTACCTTTAAGCATTTCCCATCCCTGGTGCACTGAATTGCAGGACAGTAGATGAGCTTTTCTGAGGACTTCAAACTGCATGATGTTTTGGTCATGCTCAGCCTATGGACAAGTGACTACAGCACTTTAAACATGAGCCATGATAGGAGCTGGTCTGATGAGAGTCGCTCTCATAAAAAATCCATTACCTAAATGGGTGCTTGGCCCCGCTCCTGGGTGCTGCGGAGCATGTGCATTACTGTATTTTTTAATCGTGTCCCTCCTGACTCAGGACTGATCCCTGTACCGTGCTGCACCGTCGGTGTACTCACCCAGAGCTTTGAGCGGCGTGTACTTATTGAAGCCCATTCCCAGGTTGTTGTGAGGGTGAGACAAGGCCATGGCCGGGCCCAAGGGAGACAGAGAGGCATTGTTCAAGTGGTTATGTTCTGCAGAGAGAAGAGGACAGAGAAGATTCATTATCAACATAGTATACAACAACATTCATATATCATTCAGGAATTTCTGTCTGAATGAAATAAATAAATAAAATCATGCAGTTAAAAAGGCTAACTAAATTTACTAAGCATTTACACAAAATACATCTGTGCCTGGAGCTTTGTAGAATTTAATGGAAACGCACAAACACACAGAAAAGAAAGTAGGAGAGCCTAGCTTGCCAAGCCTCAAATATATCGAAAAAATATATACGTATATGTCGAAACATGATTAAAAGTTCATAAAAGTAATAATGTAAGATGTAATGTAAGATAA
This sequence comes from Lesueurigobius sanzi, assembly GCA_900303255.1. NCBI lineage: Eukaryota > Metazoa > Chordata > Actinopteri > Gobiiformes > Gobiidae > Lesueurigobius > Lesueurigobius sanzi. Next base: position 23,131 of record OMNZ01093879.1, read on the forward strand.
ATTTAGAACACAACCTCTTTCGACAGCTATGCCTATTGCTTTTCTATTCACTTTAATGATACTAAGGAATTGTTAACAGTACTGCCATTAATAAGTTCCCATTGTGAGAAACTCCGACAGCGGGGATTGAAGCGAAGGAGAAGTAACAGGGGAGCAGCGAGGAGCAGTGGGCCAGAGATGTGACACCAGCTCTGATTGATGGAATTAGAAATGGATCTGCACTTCCCCGTGTAATTGATATGCGATGATGACACGCCGAGGACCCCGCAGAGCGAAGAGAGCCACCGGTGTGTGTTGTAATTTAATGCATCTCCCCATTCACTCAGCCGACAACACCTCCAAAATACATATTCCAATGAATGACCTTCAACCGAGCTGTGAAAGATGAAATGACTTTTGAAAGAAAGCTCAGAAGCACGAATGTGTTTTGAGACTGGAAATATAGTATTGTAGCGGGTCTTATTGGTGGATATGAGACAGTCGGAGAGGTGGCTAAGACTAATTGGTGAACGTTTCCATAGAATTCTTCCATGTCACCAATTAGTGTGACCTAGGGCTGGCCGATAAATCAAATTAATTTGATTACCGTAATTTGCCCTTTTGAAAATTGACCATGTGGAAAATAGCTAAATCGTGAAATCGAGTCATTAGAATTCATGTCCATTTCAAGTAGGCCATGCGGCCAATTTACCAGCTTGCTCCATAGCATCTGTTTTAGGAAATGGCGGCTGCGGTGCACATAAACCAGTGACTTTCTGCATGCAGGGTTTTAGTGGTGAGCGGTACTTTTCTTCCGCTAAATCACAACTTGTTTTCCCCGTGTTCTCCTCCACTGCCTGTGAGCCAGCTGACAACACCTAGGCTCCACTAAACTCCACCCCTTTCCCATCCTGTGTGTCTCTATAAGATAAGATAGTTCTTTATGGATCTCACGATGGAGAAATTCACTGGTTACTCTTAAAGAGGGACTAAATGGGCGTGCCAGACCCTTACTCCACCCACACCAAAAATTTGAAATCTGCCGTGAAAGAGGCGTGTTCGTTAATCCAACTCCAACTGGCTACGGGGGAGGAGGGGAGGAGCCACAGTGATACCACAGCGTTAGAGAGGATGATGAGGCATGGCAGAGCTGATGACGTAAACTTCTACCTACAGCACAACTTCCACTTTATCAGCTAATCGTAAAATTCAAATGAAATGGATACACATTACGAGTTCAATCTCTAGAGGGTGTTAGCCACTCGGTTTTAGGCATAAAACACTTTTGACACTTTTCAGCAGGTTTGCACTAAAATGTCAAAATATTAACTGGAACATGTAGATAATACTTTTACACACCCATTTAGACAGTTTATCAGCAAAAAAAAAAAGTTGGTTTGGTGTTCTTTGAGATAGGAGCACACAGGGGGGTGTCAAAATGTCAGGAAAAAAACGTGCCATCAAGAATAAAGTAAATTTGTAAAAACAGGTAATAATGGTGCTAGACAAAAATAAAATAAAAATAAAACAAATGTCTCTTCGCATCTACTGATATAAAATCTATATAGACATTATCTTATGTACACTGCATGAAGAAAAAATAAGATGGAACTCTATGGAGACACTGTTAATCACAGACAGGTTTGAGGATAAGGTAAAACGTTATTGAAAACTCCAAACCATATAAGAGCAGATCAGGCAGATTTAAAGGGACTAACGGCGTTTGATCATTTTCTTACTCATGACTGCCACCTCTGGCCATCCGCATAACTGCAGTCTCCATGTTAAGCTGGTGAATGACTGCTGACTCGGCCCGAACACGCAACTTTTAGAGTGACGGTGCAGGCTTATAGCGGCAATTGAGTGGGATAGTTGTGGGCTCACAGTACAGCGCGGGACATTGCTGGAGCATGTAGTGGGTGGAAAATATATTATTTTTTTTTATTTTAACTTCCGTAGAGTCCCTTTAAAAGAGAAAATAATATTAAAATAAATTGATCTAATGGTCTTTGCCCAATCACTAACCATGAGTGGAAAAGATGATTTTTGTGTTATCATTCATATTCTATGAAAAATGGCCAAAAGATGAAAAGGGTATGTAAACTTTTGGCCACAAATGTAGCTAAGAGCATACTGGAGCAATCATCTGGAGGCACAATGGAAGAAGCAGCTGTGCATAAGTATAATAAATTCATCTTGAATGTGCTTGATGTTAGACCAAAGGACTGTACTAGACTGGTGCACGGCGATGTAGAGGATCTTCAGTGTTTTTGTGTGCATGCACTGCTTTTTGCCCGCGCGTGCTCTCCATGCCAGCTTGCATTTGTTGTGTTTGTGTTTATGCCAGGGCTCTGTCTGTGCGAGTGTGCAGCAGCAGTTCCGCTGGTGATGTCCTAATTCAGCAGGGCTCAACATCAAAGAGGCAGACTGCAGTGAGTCTCAAGTCTCTCTGCTGTCGCACACTCCATTCTCTCAGTCATGGAGCAAATGACACCTCTGACCAAAGCTAGGGCCTATATTATACTTAATTCAGAACTTCCAACCTTCTTTTGGACACATAAGCCTTGATATCTTTTGGCTTAAAGCTTAAAATAATGCATAGGTCATAAATATACTCCTAAGAATATAATATTATATATTATGTAGTTACAAAAACACACTATTGCACCAGTAATTAGGATTGAAGTAATTGAAGTACAATAACAATGGTGAAAACTGCCAAACAATATGCGCATGGAAACCACAAACACCAACAGAACAAGTTTTGTGTCTAGTGTCTAGACTCACAAGAACTTCATGGATTATCCATGGCTGCCCAAACTCCAGCATGACGTTTACTGGAGTTTGGGCAGCCATTTTGAGAAGACAAAAAACAGACTAAATGTGCCGGATTTCGAAAATGTGAATGTGTGAACGACACTACTCCTGTTATGGTTTGGTGAAAATATATTACATAGAACATTGTTAAAAGCTAAAGTAAAAAAGTCAATTTTTCACAATATCGGGCTTTAACTCTGAAAGAAGTCTGTGTGGGCAGTCTTCAAAACATGGTGTAATTGGCTTTTTCTCTTTTTCTTTATTGCTAACCAAATGTGGTGCTGTGTGATTCAGTAACACTAATTATATTTTTGATATCCTTTTGCCCTTTCTTGTCTTAAAAGCTTGTGACATCTTCTTAGAGCTCTGTGAGTGCTGAGAGTGTGACACTGGTGCTATAAACTTTCCCTGTTGACTCGCTGTGTGCTCCAGCAGATTGTTGTAAGTTTTTACTGGCTGTGTTTACAGACATATAAAGAGTCTGACAAAATGGCCGGGAGCAGGAGCTGATAATGCTGCTTTTTTTCTGTGTTCAATGGAGTAGAAGGACTTGTTTCGGTGCAATGACTGGCCTCAGTCTCAGTAAGTCCATGTGAAGGGTAGACCAGGGCTTATCCCAGGATAACACTATTATTTCCAGCCTTTAGCTCAGCCTACCCGCTGCATTGTTTTGGGTGACTGCAAGTCCACTACATTACATCATTCTGCAGACAGCTACACACACACCAAAGACCAACTATGTAGGCAGTACAACATCCTTATCATACCACAAAATACTGTATGTCACCTCTTATGTTTGGAACATAGCATGGCAAGAGCCAGATTGATAATGTGTTGCCCTCTTGATTGAGTTCTGATGTCAATCTGTGATTGTTCCCGTGAAATCCGGCCGGGGAAAGGAGGGACATTCAGCAGAATACTTGGAGCTGATTGGGCGAATAGCTGCCATATACTGTTGGCCAAACTGCAGAAAGCGCCTCTCACTGTTCTTTTAAAAAGGAAATTGTGGATTCTGCTAAAACATATTTGAGGAGCGACTACGCATTCGTCGTCCTGCACTGCATGTTTTATTTTGCCTCAGCTCGGCACTTCTTGTGTTCATAACGCACCCTAAACCAAAATCCTGCTACGTGGCTGGCCCAAGCCACTGCTGGCTTGGTATAAACAGTCACAGTAAAATTTTTCTATTCCTAAATTGATATAAAATGATATAAAAAACGTACATAAGAAAGGGCAATATAGCTGAAGGAAGGGCTATGTCTTTAAGCTGGCCTGGGAACGCCTTAGGATTCCCCAGGAAGAGCTGGAGGAGGTGTGCATGGATCGGGAAGTCATCTATTCTAGGACTGATGCCTTCGTAACCTTTATTCATTATTGCCCTCTCCATATAATCATCGTCAATTATTTACTTATTTTCTGTGTTAATTAGGGTAACTGAAAAGTAGCACCAAACTGCAGCCTTTCAGCGACCATAGTAATGAATTTGTATTTGTTTGTATGCCCCTGTGTGTTATTTAATGCTGAAACAATGTGCATAAATCTTTCACCCATTATTCCATTTCATTATCTACAAAGAGTTATTTTCCTTGACAGACTTTGAAGTCCCCTGGTCCCTTTCAAACCGACGAAGCCGCCGTGATTCATTTTCTTTGTCTCTTTGTCTGTAATTGTTCTTTAGGGAACGACAAAGCAGACCTCCGGACACTGCCACTTAACATTTCAGTTAATAATACAGTCTTTCATAATAACCCCATCCTTGTATAGGGTCGTACGGTACGTTTCTGTTCCTGGAAATAGCTCATGTATGTGAATATGCATGTTGCGAAACCCTTTGAGATGCAAAAACAATGAGAAAAGGAAAAGAGAAATCCTTGTAATCCAGCACGAATGTGCCTTTGTACTCTCAATTATTTAAATTTCTTTTGGTTAATGAGAAAACAAAACTGTGAAAACACAAGGAGGGACAAAGGCCGTGAGTTTTGATTTGATTTCTTCCGCTTTATCCGGGGTCGGGTCGTGGAGGCAACAGTCCGAGCAACACACCTCCTCCAGCTCTTCCTGGGAGATCCCAAGGCGTTCCCAGGCCAGCTGAAAGACCTTGTCTTTCCAGCGTGTCCTGGGTCTTCCCCGGGGCCTCCTCCCAGTGGGACGTGCCTGGAACACCTCTCGAGGGAGGCG
>OMNZ01093881.1:5231-28056 GCA_900303255.1 Lesueurigobius sanzi
AAAAAAAAAAAAAGGGGGGGGGGGGGGGGTAAGCGAGGTACACAGAGGAACCCCCTTTTTTTCACTGGCGGCTGAGCAGAGCGGGTGAGTCATCCCGATCTCAACGCATCTCTATCAGGCCGGGGATACCGCGCAGTTGGTCACCCCCACTCCCCCTTTCCCTGTGATAAGGCAAACCCGGGGAACCACTGATAGACATCGCGGAGATAAGCAGGCGTTCAGCACTGGCCTTTTAGTGTTGGATGTAAAGATGGCGGACGGAGAAGCACAGGGGGTCTTACTTTAGTCTATCACCAACACGGTTTGAGCATATTTGAAAGAAGACATTAAAGTACGTATCCAATCTTGAGCTGGAATTAGGCAAGGAAAGGCGAGGCAAGGTGCTGGTGCCTCACAGTAAGAAGGTCCTGGGTCCTCCACACAGAAAGGAGGAAGGAGGGGCCTTTCTGTATGGAGTTTGCCCTGCATACTCTAGTTTTCGCTACCACTAAAAACATGTACAATAGGATCCCTTCTGGTGCCAGGACTCCTCTGAAAAAGAGATTCTTAGTCTCAGTGGTACGATCTGGGTTAAATAAAGGTAGAATAGAATAAAAATACTTTATTGATCCACATGGGAAATTCATCAATTGCTGCAGCTCCAATAAATAGTAAAGCATTAAAAAACATCAATAACATTAAAACACCACCAATAATAAAACAATACTAAAGTGCTACTGGGACCATAAAAATACAAAAAAACTAGAAGAATAAAAGCAAAGAAAGAAGAAAAAACTAGAAGAATAAAAGCAAAGAAAGAAAGAAAGAAGAAAAAACTAGAAGAATATAAAAGCAAAGAAAGAAAGAAAGAAGAGTGCAGATAAAATACTTTCAATGGCAGAGGACTGTCTCACATCTAGACAAGTCATTTGTATTTGGTGCAATGAAATCAAAAAGAGCAGTTCGCATGAATCAGCGACATACAAAAAGATGTTCTTTTGACGCTGTATACACGCGCTCACGTGACCTCATCATCACCATCTGACAGTGCAGCATAATTCTGCCATAATTGTCTTTGATGGGCCAGTAGCAGCAGCAGCAGCACCTAGGGGACAGGAATAAAACAAAAATAAACCATTCTTCTCCGGCAGCGCATCTGCATGACACAAGAGGCCATATGGAGGCGGATGAAAGGGAAGGGCAGGGCACAGTGCAGCGAGTATGGAGAGAGAGAGAGAAGAGGAGGCAGGGGGCAAAATCTGAGATCACAAGCAAGGACTACAACCTTAAAAGAGACGGAAATATACTGTTTATTTAGTAAAGCAAAGAAAGACAATTGTCGGGTACTGTGAAAAACATGGCTGTAGCGTCACTTAGCTAGCTGTGGGAACTCTAATAGAAAGAACAGGCTCCGGAAGTTCCTTGCTCTAAAGGACATTCCATTGAAAATTTTTCACCCCTCACTAAGTAATTATTGGACAAAGACATGTCATCCTTTTTGCAATTTTTATTTTCACCAAATTCTTAATACGGAAGTGGCTCCAAAAACATGGCTAAAAGGCAAGCATTAATGAGCCTCTATTGGCCTGTGCTGAATGATTGATACAGAGGGGAGCAACGAAAAGGCTAAACTTAGCAGGAAGTTAGCATGTTCTGGCATTGGTCGGTCAAAAACAAAGCAATATTGAAACATAAGAAGCTGCAAAATGACTCACAGTTAGATGGGCAAACTACAACAGCCTTGGATTTTATCAAATTAAGTCACTATGAATGGCTAAACAGTTAATATTGAAGTCAGAAAAATAACTTCCTGCTTATTTTAGCCCACTTTAAAAACATTAACTGTCCTCTCTGTAAATCTACTACAGCAAAAAATCTCCTGATTTGCTTTCCTTTTATATTAGACAAATTTATTTTACAAAAGGTTATTTTTCAGATGTAACTGTGAAGATTTCAGTCAATGTTTTCCCATTCATCTCAATGCAGCCTCTGGTTTACCCTAAAAAGGGGGAGTTAACCTTTTCGTTGCTCCCCTCTGTAGAGGAAGCCACACCCCCTCTGTTCATTGTATTTAGAATCTATGGTCCCAACCAAATAAAGACAAACAAATCAGTAAAATCGCCACATAACTGAAAGTAAGAAGGAAAGGGAGGGAATATTTTGTGAAAGAGGGTATATGGCTACAATGGGTACAATATAACATATTTCCAAATCATTGGGTCGTGCAATAAGGTTTTTTCCTCATTCAATCTTCAACAAAAACAACATAGGTTTGGAGAAAAACGAGCTTGAGCCGTGAAGGTCTGGCAGGTACAGCGGCACATTATGCCTCTAATCGGGCCACCAGCTGAGCACAAGAAATCACTGCAGACATGGGAAGAGAACACATGAATGAAAGACCACAAAACACGCGGGACACATGATGAATGACTGGTGCTGTTCCTCGGAGGAAGTCGCCCGCTGCGTTTCATTTAAACAGCGCACCTGGGATCCGGCCTTTTACAAGAACCTACTTAACAAAACAGACCCTTTTTTTTTTTTTTTTTTACTCTTTCACAACATAGCCTCTAACCTATATCCCCCTCCCCCTTGCAGACAAACAGAACGAGGTGGAGATCCCGTCGCCGACCTCAAAAACGCGGGAGAAGAAGAAGCAGCAGAAGCAGCAGCTGATGACCCAGATCAGCGGGGTCAAGAAGGTGTCCCACGGGCCGTCCCTGTCCAGCAGTAGCATCGCGCGATTCGGGGTCAAGACGGACAAGGAGGAGCTGCTGTCCAAAGAGCTGGAGGACCTCAACAAGTGGGGCCTGAACATCTTCACCGTGTCCGAGTACTCCAACAACCGGCCGCTCACCTGCATCATGTACGCCATCTTCCAGGTAAGAGACTGGGATTCATTTTCGCTAACACAGCCTAAAACAGACACGCGTGGTGAGGTTCCATACACGGCTGTCATCCTTTTTCTAATTTAAGTCCATTTAAGCATTGTTTTGATCCTGATTTAGTATTATTTTAAGGCACAATACACAGATTTAGACATTTAGTTGAATGTTCTGTGTTTCGTAAAGTCCTTTATTGATGACGCAGCCCACTAGCTTGATCCTACACTGTGCACACACTAACATTTCAATACTACATCAAGCAGATCTCATACTAGGTACTTGTCACGCCATTCTATTTGGAAAGAAAGAAGACTGAAAAATCTGAAATCTTGTCGTTCTGTTGGACCCCGACCTAGCATTCTTTCAGTTATAAGAAGAATATATCCAGAATGAAGGGCTTTCTATCCCAGGGCGACCAGGGGAAGCTCATTCAGGCGTTCATCCCCAGCAGAGTCAAAAGAATATACTGTAAAACGGGCGATAACTGATACAAAATGCTGCGTCTTGAGTCCTACCAGATCTAAAAGGTCTTCCAGTCTTCCATTGGATTGATATTAAAGTTTTACTTCTGGTATAAGTCACAGAATGAACAAAGACCAGAGTATATAAATGTAATGTTTGCATAATTATTAACCAAAAAAGCACTTCAATGGGCTCAGTGCCTTTGTAGAACCAAGAGTTCAGACAATACATGAGGAGATCGCATCACACAGCCCACTCTACCCACTCCATCCTTCTACCTCTAACTCCTACAGCACAGTGTTACCACAGGCCACCTACCTTCTAAATATGTAGAAACTTCAACCTTTTCTTTTCTTTTCTTTTTTTCAGGAACGAGACTTGCTGAAGACATTCAAGATCCCCACCGACACGTTTGTGGCCTACATGATGACATTAGAAGATCACTACCACGCAGATGTGGCCTACCATAACAGCCTCCACGCTGCTGATGTAGCCCAGTCCACGCACATCCTCCTCTCCACCCCCGCCCTAGACGTAAGCATCCAACTGGAAGAAATTGTACTGTTCTGCTTAGTAATATTGTTTTGAAGCAGTAGGGAATATTTTGTCTGTACTTTCCACTCTTGAAGGTTATGTTTCTTACTCTTGAGAACCATTAGTCTACTTTAAATACACATTTTGGAACTTTTTCATGCTATTTTATGTTTTGTCTGTTGGGATATGTTGAGCTTGAACAGTTACTTTGCATTTTACTATATTGGCAACTCTGAACCTTAGTAGAGAATCCCTGGCAGAGATTGTTCCATTCTCTCATGCACGCGCCAACGCAACTAGGGGAAACTTTAATTTCAGTTGTTAAAAATTTCCTGGATTGTAACATGGCTTCCATAGCATTTTCCACATTCCGTCTCCGTCTTTTGCATGACGATATGTCTTGATATTTTATTAGATTTCCCTCTTGCGTTTTTCTCCATGCGATGCAAATTTGACGTCTAAACTACAGCGTCAGCAGCTTTTACACATAATAAGACCCAGACATGGAGACAGGATTGTTTGATTGTAAAGGATATTGTTCTGTCTTTTCGATTTGCTAATTGCGATTTGAATGTGATTATTTGTCCAATTAAAGTGGATATATCCTGCTTATGGGGCTTAAAAACATACTTGAAAACTAAGATCAGAACGTCCTACACTTCAACTACAGAGTACAGATGAAGACTGAAGAATTTTTGCCTACGATACTTGAAAACATTCTTTTTGGCGCCTGAGAATTGATATTTTACGTTGTATAATTTGAAATAATGTCGCCAGGGCTGTTGAAGAGTTTTCCTGGAGCTCCCCCCGCAGGCAGCAGTGGGAATAACTTGCAGTTTTGATTTACAGTATGGTTAGCAGCTTCAGAATGGCGCGATAAACACACTTTGAGCAAAGAGCGGCTCAGAACAATGTTGGATCATGGGGTGTAAAAATGTAGAGGACAGTTTTGGGTTTTCTCAATGACGCTTTACAACCAGGAAATACAGATCGAAGCGCTGAAACTATAGAAGAAGAAACAGCCGAATTAAACAAATGATTTTAAGATTACTCAGACCTGCGTGAATAAAGGGAAACACTACTCCATGTCTGTTTTTGGGGAGGGAGCAACATTATAAGCTAAAAAAAATACCTAAAGCTAGAAATCTGCAGCGTGTTACACCACTTGCGCAATTCTCTGGCCGCCTGAAATCAGCTGGCACGGATTAACTGTTCTGCCTTTCTCTCCGCACAGGCCGTCTTCACAGATTTAGAGATTTTGGCAGCCATCTTCGCCGCAGCGATCCACGATGTTGACCATCCAGGAGTATCCAACCAGTTCTTGATCAACACCAGTGAGTCAAAGACATGCGCGCGCACACATTGCCGCCGAGCCCGGTTTGTTTGCTAATGCCATACGTCTGCCGGTTCCTCCGCAGATTCCGAGCTGGCGCTGATGTACAATGACGAGTCAGTGCTGGAGAACCACCACTTGGCCGTGGGCTTCAAGCTGCTTCAAGAAGACAACTGCGACATCTTCCAAAATCTGACCAAAAAGCAAAGGCAGTCGCTGAGGAAAATGGTCATTGATATGGTAGGATATTAAATTCGTTACTTGCTTTCATGATGATTATTGGGCTGTGTATTCATTTTAAATATTTTGTTTTTTTGTAGGTTTTAGCCACTGACATGTCCAAACATATGAGTCTGCTGGCCGATCTGAAGACGATGGTGGAAACTAAGAAGGTGACGAGTTCAGGCGTGCTCCTGCTGGATAACTACACAGACAGAATACAGGTATGGACTGTTGTATGAAGTGTGGGGGAGATGCATTAGTTGTTAAATCGGTTTACGAGGAGGAAATCAATACACACTGTTGATGGCTCTAAGGGCAAAGGTCAGCCCTCCTCCTACATGAGTGACCTCTGCTCTCCTGTCACCGTTTCCCTCATCTCATCCATATTGTTCTGCGTGCACATGCGTCAACCAGCACGTCACTTTAATGGCCTACAGGGATTACTCCTCAGTTAGATCGTATTTAAATAGGATCACAATCCACCATTCAAAAAGTGACAATGAACAATGAATATGAACACTTTGGACACTAGCCATATGTAAGTCACATTAGCTGTATGTAAACTCATGTATGTTTGTGTAGGTGCTTCGAAACATGGTGCACTGCGCAGACCTGAGTAACCCCACCAAGTCCTTGGAGCTGTACCGACAGTGGACGGACCGCATCATGGAGGAGTTTTTCCACCAGGGCGATAGAGAGAGGGAGCGAGGCATGGAGATCAGCCCCATGTGTGACAAGCATACGGCCTCAGTGGAAAAGAGCCAGGTACGCACAATCTCTTTTAGCAGCAACAGAGATGGATGACGTGGCCAAATATACTGCACATATGGTACATGACTAAAAAGGGCTAACACACTGTGTGACCTTGTTCTATTCCAGGTGGGCTTCATCGACTATATCGTGCACCCGCTGTGGGAGACATGGGCAGACCTGGTGCACCCTGATGCCCAGGACATCCTGGACACGCTAGAGGACAACAGGAACTGGTACCAAAGCATGATCCCACAGAGCCCGTCCCCGCCCTTCTATGATCAGGGCTCACATGGACTGCCCCAGGGGGTACAAGGAGGGGGCGAGAAGTTCCAGTTTGAGCTGACACTGGAGGAGGAGGACTTGGATGGGATGGATAAAGATGGAGAGGCAGAAGAAGAGGAGGAGGAGGAGGAAGAGGACAGCCTGTCCCACTCTCCTCCTCTGGACTATCTGGACAGTCAGGAGCAAGAGGACAACATGGAGCCTACCACTGCAATAGAGATCGTGACACACGAGCCGTCTCCCACCGACACATAGGGCCTACTGGCTCCTCGTGGTTCTGAAAGGTTTTAGAAAAAGAGGGTTGATCCTCTTGCAGTTGAGCTTTTTAACAAGCCCACAAAGGCAAGGCCTTAGTTTTAGCCCACACGGGGTCGTCTTGCACTTGGGTGTTTGGAGCCGGATTGGAACGGACTGTTTTAGAATGGCGGCTTCAGAGTTCTCAGGAAATACTTACTGCGAACATTAGGTCTTGGTGGACACGAGACTGATGGTGAACTTGAAGGATTTTGGCCAGTTTTGGAAATGGTTATTTTTCTTTTCTGGACTGGCATTAATGGACAATGACACTACTGAGAGATGTTTTGTACCTTAAGACTTTTTTATGGACATGATATGATCTAGAAGTAGCATATAGTAAGATCTACTGATGGAGAAGTTTGTATAGCAAGAGAAGTGTTTACTTTTTCCTGTACCATTTGTCAAAAGACTTTTGTGTGCCTTTTTTACTATTGTCTTTATAATAGTTTTTTATTTATTGAACACTCTAGTTTGTCTGTGAAATGTTTTCTTTTCTTATCCGAGAGAGCAAAATCTTTTTGTATGTTAAATACCAGTCTTCCATGTATTGGGCAATAGATAAATCCAAACAAACATCGACAAACAACGTTAGGACAAACCCATTGAACAGAAAACCATTGACGTGTGTGTGTCATCTTGTGTTTTCAGTCGGAGCACAGTGTTTTTGTGGTAGATTAACTGCAGTCACGGTGTTCACTTTCATCTAAACCTCATGTAATTGTTTTTGTTATAAGGTCTGCAACCCCTGGTGCTTCCAACCTTTTCACACCAAACTCAATCTTTGATGCAAACTTCAGAGCAAAGTAATAATCCATAACTTCAGCTCCATGTTTTTGTATATCTGCTGCATTGAACAAACCACAAGTGAATGTGATTTTTCTTTCCTTTTGGTGTGAAACGGAGGGAAGGCCATTTCAAACATTTACTTTTCAAACCAAAAGTTATATATATACAGTATATGTAGCTGTGAAGAGCATCCAAGCTTTAACCCAAATCACCGCTGAGGCCTGAAGGTCAAAGGCACATGATCAGAGCGAGTATTTTTAGCCCACAGGTATATGCTGCACTTTGAATAATCCTGTTAGGAGTCGGGCCCCGTAATGAGAGGTGCTCTTCCAGCTGCTGTGTGCGTGAGGCTGCGGCCCTCATCAGTGAGGCCCACATGGTTTACAGACCCTCCAGGCCCCACGTACACCAACCCCAAGACAATCAGGACAGCTATTTCTTCCACAGCAGAAAAATCCCTCAAGTGCTGCTTTTGCTCATTGACGTCAATAGAAGTTCCCCTCCTCCGCTCGTCAGTATCAGGTTTCCAGGACAGTCGGGTTTTTGGGATCAGCATAAAAATACACAGCACACTGCACTCGACACACTTTGACCCGAATATTTCACAAATGTTGCACTAATTTGAATCAGAGGACTTTGGAAAGTGAAATGTTTGAAATGGTGTGCAGACCTCACAGGTGGACCTGTTCATCTTGGTTCACTGGGTAACTCTAAGGTACTCCATAGTTCAATTCCGCATGCTTCAGTCTTATAAATACCACATGAATGCTGTCTTCTGAGTGTTAAGTGTGTCTGATGTCTCAGCCTTACCCATCACTCCACTTCTTGTCTCTACTGTTTGTCGCTAGGAGCTCAAGTTGGTCCTTTTTGCTGTTTATAACAGTGTGTATTTATTCTATACTTTAAGCTTGTAAATAAGAAATACTGGTTCAGTGTAAGATCTATTTTAATTTATATGCACTTGCATTACCTGGAAGTGGTGGTGTCTAATGTGTAGAAGACTCTAAATGAGTCTTTTTATATATGTATTATATATTGTTTTTTATATAAATATATAATTCTAAGTATATTCACACAATATTTTGAGTGCCCAGCAGAGCAGCAGCTAAACAATGTGCTGCTGTCACGTGAACACTCGCTCCAAAAGCTTCATTCAAGTTGTCATCTTTTTATTTGTACACTTATCTCAATGTATACATGTTTAAACCAAAATCCTATATGTTAAGAAACATTATTTATTGATATGGCCGTTTGAGGTATTGCTCAAATGTGTTTTTTTTTTTTTTTTGCTAATTGCCAAAGTTTCGCAGTGTACTTTCTTTAATGGACCAATTCTTCTTTTGAAGCTCTGAAGTGTTGATGTGACAGCAGCACCTTGGTAACCCAGAGGCAACATAGAGGACATGTTAAACTGCATAGACTTGGATAGAATCCATACCAGATCTTTAAAGCTTACTGCCTAGTATTACACTCGTGTAGTTTATTTTGTCACAACCTTAGCTTCCTCATCCAACAGTTTGATTGCAGATTGCTGAAATATGAGGCCAGACACAGTTCGACAGACACATCCTTCACTTAAGGCACTTCATGTAAAAGTAGTCAACACAGCGGCGTGTTGGTAGCATGCTACAATACGCCCAGCACTAACGTGAATAAACAACAAAATCTTATGTATCTGATTGTGCAAATGTGTGAACTATCTGACCAAACTTGTTAGCAGTTTTGAAATTCAAATTTGTCAGTATTAACATTGTTTATCTATGTTTAAGCTTTTTTCGGTCCTAGTTGTGTCCAAATGGTTAGCCCAATTTAGCACTATCTGCATGAAAGATGGGGTTTTTATTGTCAATAATATGTTCAAATCCGCCAGGTGGGTTCTTCAATGTTTCACACAATGTATGGTAATATATTGTATATTGTGTCCAAAATAAATCTGAAATACTTTTTCTATGAAGTGATTAAAAGCAAAGCATGAATCTACTTCTGTGTTTTGTTCTTTTCCTTTCACCATTTTAAAATATGCTTATAGTTCAAAGTGCTTCTTCTATATACAGTATATTGATCACTCCTATTTATAGTAAAAATATTTTATTCACAAATTCAAAAAGTCAAGAAATTGGCAAACTTATAAAAATAAACAATACAAGCCCAAAACCTGAGACTTGTGGAACGCCTCCTACTGACATGGAACATCTGGGTCTGATTCAGTTGATTTAGCAGATAAAGCTATTAGTTTATGTAGGCTCTTGTTTACATACAGATCAAGGTAAACGCTCAATCATCTGGGCAGGCTTTAGATTTCATGTTTTTTTCTTTATTAAGATTGATAGTCATCCAAGCATCATCATCATCATCATTGGCTTTGGAGCAGTGCAAAAGACAGTAGATACAGACGGCGTCACGTTGGAAGCTGCCGCGAGGGGTAAAACAAAGTGGGAAAAGAAGTACTCTTTCACCTACTACGCCACAACTACTCGAACAAATGCTAAATTATGGATGCATTTTCTGCCTAGTAAAGATACAGAGACATGGAGAATAACAAAGCAGTGCAAAGGTACAAATTTAACAAAATAAAGTTAGTTTCCTGCTACATGCTAATGCAGGGGTTGCCAAAGTGCGGCCCGGGGGCCAAATGCCACCCTCAGGCCAATTTTTGGTGGCACACAAGCTTCTTGTTAAATTTGTACACATTGCTACAGATGATCATTGTTTCTGCAAGTTTAACAATTATACACAATTAAAATCCTGAAAACTACCATTTTCTTGTGAGACAGAGATTGTATTAAGGTTCCAGATTAAATCCAGGTTTGGGGAACTCATTTGAATGTTTGACTCCACTGATCACTGATCTGTGGCCCTCCATGCTGTATACACTTCAGTATGTGGCCGTCGATGACAAAACTTCGGTCACCCCTGTGCTGATGGCTCTTTGAAAGCCAGTTTTTCACTTCTAGTGAACAATACTTCTAAACATACATAATGACCCAATTCAGACTTGAATTTATTTGTGTGCTAAATATACTTATTGTTCACCAAAAATTGTCTAAAAAGAGTGAAAAAATACACAACAGACCACAACAGACTTCCTTCCCCCTCCCTTAGTATGACACGTTGTCGTCTGTATCTGTTCACCTTATTGAGCCCCGCCCACTTTTGTTGTCTATGCATTTCCTTTTTGTCTTAGCACTTCCTGTGAGCTGGTATTTCAATTGTTGTCAATGTAAGAAAATTAAGAAAATGAAATGGGAATGAACAAAAAACTGACTTTGTGTGGCCTCAGGTTTATGTGGAAGGACGGCATGATAAAAGTGACCTAAGATTATTTTAAATAATATTCCCACTTACGTTTACTGTTGTCACTTTAATTGGCTGGTTGGTTCTGGGAACTCTAAAAGACCAAAGGTATTTACACAATGGTTTGTTGTAAATGCTACATGTTGCACCAATTACTGAAATCAAAGCCAGTGTCAGCTCAAGTCAGACCTGCAGTTTGACCATAAACACAAGATGGCGGCGCCCATTGCGAGTTCCTGAATTGACAATTCCGACATTACGTCACAAATCTCCATAGACTCAATGCAACATGACCCAGTGTTGGTGAAAACAAAACCAATATCTGTTTATATCACACTTTTGCCTCTATTGGCAGGTTATCATAGTGAGTCAAACAACATTTCATCACAATTTGACATCACAAAGATCCTCTCAAACCAAATGATAACCACTCAAAGTCCAATGCATTTCAGTGGCGGACAGCAGTGTTTTCACCAACACTTGATTTGTGACGTAATGTCAGAATTGTCAATAAGGTGAATACCTCCCTCAAAAGGGAGATATTCCATCTTATCTAGCAACGCAGACTGACAGGTGTGGCTTATCACCTGCAGCTGTGCATATACTGTAATCCCAATTGGTTACACCAAAGCTGATGATGACCACCATTACAGTTTATTTTTATCCAAATGTATCTCCATATTACATAATGATGATGATAAGCTTCATGCAAAAGAAGCAACACGGGTAAAGCCAATAGAATAATGTAGACATTACCTAATCTGCCACAGTGACTCAGCAGAGCACAAAAGGACTGAAGGCTTAAGCTCAGTCAGTGCACTTCTTCAATGGATGTAAAACACACCTGACGGATGTGTTAGTTAAACGGGCTGTTGCCATGAGAACTGCATTCATGTGTCTGCCATGACCCTCAGCAGTTTGATCGGCACCGTGATAATATTGATCAACAATTGAATGTCATTTGTTGTCGGTGCAGTGACATCATCAAAGCAGATGTGTGCAGATCACAGACAAAAGGTTTTCCTCTCAAGCCAATTGGCTGAATTGGCTACTTGTCCAACTTAAAAGTCTGTAATAAAAATAAAAATAATCATTTGTTGTATTTTGATCAAACACAGTAAATACATACTGCACATAGATGTTATATTGTGGGTTAATTTTCCCTTCTCTCATCTTGCTAAATAAATTGATAATTTCAACACAAATGATGTACACTTCTGTATAAGGCTTTACTTGTGACATTGAACACCAATGGTAAAGAGGTATCTGTCCTATTTGAGGGCCCTCCTAGACCAATATGGGTTTAGGGGCCCTTTGCAAAACAACTTTTTGTATGTAATATTATTGTATGCCACAAATCTCATGGTTTGTTCTACACCAAAATATGAAGGCCTGAACTCCCCACACAAACTAAAATATCATGTAGATGTGGGTTCAGAAAGAACTTTGAGTGAGATCTTGAACATTAAGTAACTAGGGGATCCTCATCCCCTACATATCTGGCCAAGGTCATGTATTAACAGAGCCATAGAGCTTTGGAATGTGATGTCACGTAATGGGGTGTGTATGTGGTTGAGGCGCCATCTTACCGGTCCAAACAACAAACTGCTAACTGTAGAACTAAGGGAAGCTAGATGGACAAATAACTTCAGGATAGTTGGGGCCTGTTGTGTAGTTGACTGCCATGTTAGAACGCAGGATCTACAAGGGAATACTATTGAAAATGGGCTGTGTTTTCATTGTTTTGTGGCAAAATTCCCATAATGCATTACACTGTGATGTCAGTTCCAAAACTCTACACTGGCTCCGGCCTGTTCAAACCACGCTCCAGTTCGCTCAGTGGCCGCTCCGTGGTACTACAGAAAATCCCATTGGGCACAGAAAGGATTTTTGCCATATAGCACCATTAAACAACCAAACAGCTTGTTTTTGGCTGACAGGGACTTACAGCTTTCACAAAGGTTGGAATTTGTGGCGAGTATAAGATATTTTAACATCATCAACTTTTCAATAATTCAGGGGTAATTCAGAAGAGGCATAATTGGTGTAATTTAACACTGAATATGAGCATAAAATCAGTTTGTAGGTTGTTTGTGTTTGATCTGTTTCTGTCCTTGCCCTTCTTAAAGGTGATCCCTTCTGTGCACATGAAAAATGGAAGTCATCTGGGGCTGAGCTATTTAACAACACTGAAGCCCCTGTTTGGCACGTATGTACCACAGGACCGCAGTGTGTCATCTGAATGTAGAGGACTGTTTGTTATAAGTGTGTGAGGCTCTGATGTACTGAGAAGAACACCGTGTAACAGGGGCCAGCGGTGCAGCCCACGCATGAGCTGACAGGACCGTCCCGTCGTGACATAAGGCCTTCACACGATAGCAAATACTGTACATATAGCACCAGCATGTTGTTGGAATGTATGCACACTTATTTCATGCATGGGAAATTATACATGCACTCCACAGTAGCAGATGTTTGGGTTTATGAAGGACCCCTCCTCACTTTCCAACAAAAATGTTTATATTCAAACTCTACAAGTCTCAGTGGATTAGTTTCATTACACAGAAACTTCCTGTTGTGTTTCACACGAGGGCTCCTGCAGAGTGAGCGAGCTGTAAAGCCCTGGCTAGTTTTCAGGCTTATTCGGGCTTCCATTTTCTTGTTTGTTTATAGAGAGCAGTGTGAGACTGTTTTAGGTCATCACAGGCTGCATAAAGAGTGTATGAGCAGGTTTGATAGAGACGAATTACAGCCTAAGGTGGTTCTCAACTGTTCTAGCGTTAGGACTGTAAATATACCTAATGGTGTCATTTAAACTTTAAATTTATTTATCTAAAAATAGACAAAGATTTGATTTGTTTCTTTATTGAAGACTTAAATACAATACATTCCAATGGATCAATTTGCATATAAACAACCTATACATGCGTTTCGGACATTTTGTTGCCTGCTGGCTAGTACAACAGTGTATCAGTCTATGCCTCTCTATGCCTGTTTTATATCTATGGTCTGCACTGAACCCAAGATGCTACATCTGCAAATTATACCTCAGACAGAAGAACAGAGCTAAAACCTTTGGATTTTATCCTTATCAACAAGGCTGGAGAGTTACTGAGAGCAAAGCTTGCCATGGACAACATTTGTGACCATCGGAGCACATAAGCTACCAAAACATTAACTACTGCTGCTCAGCTACAAGCACAAACCTCTCCATGAGGACGCTCTGAACCACAGGCTAAACATCTAGCCTTGGTACAACATGTGACAGAGGTGAGAGCTGATGTCATTTTTTCAGTGTTTACTGTGTAGAGC
The DNA here is from genome assembly GCA_900303255.1 of Lesueurigobius sanzi. NCBI lineage: Eukaryota > Metazoa > Chordata > Actinopteri > Gobiiformes > Gobiidae > Lesueurigobius > Lesueurigobius sanzi. Next base: position 19,368 of record OMNZ01093881.1, read on the forward strand.
CCGGGTGTAGAGGCTAAATGTGCTAGCATGCTAACGGCTTTAGCGGCCTAAACACGGACTCTGACTGAGGCTCTGTTGACACGACAAACAGTAAAAATCACAGAGAAAGGTTGTCTGTTACCTCTTCGATGTGTTCATTTAGTCTCAGGAGAGGAAATAGATCTTTGGCCAGTGTGGGAGCCTCCTGCTCTTTGAGTCCTGGCTGCTGCTGCTAGCTGCATATTTGTCTTGTGCTCTCTGGGCAGATGTGATACAAATGGTTGTAATTTTTGTTAATTTGAGTAATTTTAAGTTATCGAGGTGTAATATTTTTGCTGTATGTATATAAACATACCACAGTGAAAGGTTAGCTGCTTACCTTTAGCTTAAGATCTATAGCTTCCCCTCTCAGACAAAAGGGTATACCAAGTTATTTTCACCAGTAATGTACAATCTATATTAAATCAAACTTATCAGACCAATCTTCTTTATTACAGATATCCAGCAAACATTATACACACTAATTCTTTTGGTGATTCAGGCACGCAGCTCACTACGTTCCTCTCACCACAGATCACATAACCACCAAAGCAACAGGGGAGGAAGTACTGAACTGCGTGTCCGAATCACCAACAGACTGAGTGGACTATATAGTCTACTATAGCGTGGCGCTGTATTGTAAATGAGGGGTTTGGCCCGGGACACCTCCTGCGGCTCTAACGACAGCGGATACAGCTGCTGGGTTCTCAGACTTTTATTAGAGCATCATTAACTCTGGTTATTAAACATGTGGGATGTCTCACAGCCAGAGTGCCAAGTGAACAAATGCCTAATGAAGTTCTCAGGAATTTCCTTATTAAACAATCACCACGAATGCTCCCACTGGGACTCTATATCTACGGATCCTCATGGAGAAATTTAGGTTGTGTGCCGCAGGCTGTTTACAACAAACATTCAAACTTACGGCCTGCAAAGAGGTCCCAGGTGTTAGAGCCACAAAGGAGCACGAATCACAAAAAAGATTATTCAGAAAACCAATTATGTTACCTGAAGGTCTGTTCCATAACTGCGTCAGTTGAGAAATGGTGGGTCGGGACTCAAAAGTCGGTTGCGGAACTGATTTCAATGAGTCACGAGCCTTTCAGAGAAAATATTTTTTTCAATGTGTTTCTAGTAAAAACATGAGAACATTACATGTGTTGTTAATATTGTTATTTTTTATCATGATTTCAGCTTTTGGGTGTGTAAACGTTTTCATTTTGTGGTGCACTGTGGACAAAGGAACACTAAGATCTCTGGAGATGGACTTGGAACCTTGATACTGTTCATGTTTTTCCACAATTTTTGGTTCTTAAGTCCTCTGACAGTTCTTTTCTCCTCTTTCCGTTCTCCATTCTTAGTATGACAGGCTCAGATACACAATGCAAAGATAATTCCAGATATGATTTTTACATTGTCCACACCTCTTACATCTGTTACACCTGTTACTGCCACAGGTGAGTTTAAACAAGTATCACTTGCTTGAAACAAAGTTAATTACCACAGATAATGCCAATAATTTTGTCAAATTTGCCTTATATTTAATTTAATGGAAAAAGTTCAAGGGTACAAACACTTTCATCCATCACTGTATATGACACTGTAAATAGGCATTAACAGATGTAAAAGTCTTAAAGGAGGCTTCTGGACACTGAATTATTATAAATTTAATTCTTGTTTGGGCCTGTGTGGGTCTGCAACCCCAAGAGCCAAGTTGTTGTTTTTTTTAACCTGCAAACAGCAAAGCATACATACTGTATTTTTATTAATACAATGATGCTAAATCAAATCATTAAAAATACAGATTTAATCAAACTTATATTTATTTTTATTAGAATATTTTAACAAATAATTAATCACTGCCTTCACTCTCAAATGTAGCCCAGTATTTATAGCAACTCATCACTCAAACACTTTTTTACTTTTTTCAGTCAAAGCTCCAAAAAAAAAGGCCTGGTTCGCCTATGCCCAGATCCAGAACTGGAATTATATCGACAAAACAGAGGTCTAAACAACTTTAAAGTCCAAAGCCAAACGTATAACTCGTACTTATAAAATGTCCGGCAAATATCTCCGAATTTTAGAGGAGAGTTAGAGACTTTGTTAGAAACTATCGAACTACTAAACCAAGAAACAGTGAACACTTTTGAGTGAAATAGTGTGATCCACAAACAAATGTAAACATGGTAAGAAGCATGTGGAGAACAGAAAGCAAATAAATGAAAATGAATGTGAAATTGAATCGTGAACATGCCAGCGTTGCAGCCCGACGTTCACTAATCAAGATGCTTACATGGCTGGTAACCTCAGATCCACTCCGTCAAAATGACCCTGCAAAAAGAATGCACTTATACTTTTTTATATATATTCTTCGCTCAAAATAACACGACTAAGAGGCTTGTGTAATAACCCTCCACGACCTTTGATTATCCAATTTCATAGTGAGAGGCTGCGAGGATGTCTGCCCTTGTACCGACTGCAATCACACTTCATGACAGAAACATTATATTACCAGGGCCAGCCTGTTTGTGCTCTGAAGGCGAGACACGACAGGGGAAACCATCGCTTCTGCACACAGGGGCCAATATGCTCAGGTTTTTGCCTAGTTTTGTCAGACTTTATCAGAGGGTCATTACAACTTTGCCATTCTCCAGCTTTGTGTCCCGCACTTATTCATTCACAAATATTGACATGGACCAACAAGACGCAGTAATCATTTATGGTCATTTCCTAGTTGCAAAAGAGAAGCTAGAAGCTGCTGAAATAGTAGAAAACCTATATTTTCCACCAAAGCTGCACTTTAGAGGCACCTACAGACACCAAACTTCCCATTGTAAGGGCCTATCTCATCGGCGGGGACTTCCTGGACACTTCTCTGAGACTCGGAGACTTTCCAGAGACTAAAGGGCCTATCTCACCTCCCATTGAGTTCAAAACCTGGGGTAGATTTGAGTCTCCGAGACGTCTCTGTGGAGTCTCCAGGAAGTCTCCGGAGAGCTGCGAGAATTTTTGTCTCCATCAGGGCTCAGGGAAGTCTCGGAGACTTCTCAGAGACCTCGTTGACAAATCTTCCTGGTCACGTTCAAAATAAGTCTCCACGAAATCTCCACAACTGAATTGAGACCTCTCCGAGACCTGTAGGAGACTTTTTCAAGTCTCCAACTAGTCTCCCGCAACTCCCTGGAGACCGGGAGACTTCGCAGAGACGTCTCAGAGACTCCTCGGAGACGTCTTGGACTCTAGTCTCTGCAAGGTTGCGAACTAGTCTCCAGCCGGTGAGATAGCCCCATTTCTCAACAACAATTTAATGGTTCACTCAGAGGGATTTTTCAATATTTAATTCCTAATAACTAACTTGTTCAAAAATGAAACAAGATATCCAAAGAATTCAAAATAAAACCATACATTTAAACCTGGTTAAACCATTGATTACAATTTAGCGCAGAAAATTTGACATTGATTTCACAATAGTTTCAAGTTTCAAATTGATAGCTCTAAATATTTTTCCCTGTATTCACCAGCAGTGTCTCCCCTTCATACTAATAGCTTGATTATTTAAATAAGCCATGGAGTGTGACCAAAGGGTGGCCATTTCGATCTCAGCTCCAGCCACAATGTCCATTTGCTCATATGAATAAAGCACTGAATCTTGAAGGTGCATTGTGGAACCTTTTATGCGAAGAAAAACAAACTTGATGACTTTATATTATTGGTGCGTATTTGACCTTTTAGTGACCCAGTGGCTGTACGGGGCCTTTACTTTCCATCAGCGGCCTTTATGATGCTCCAGACCCTAAAAAACAGGAGGGATAATGATTCTTATACCTATTCAAGCTCAAATATATTCATATCAAGACTCATTTCTCGATTATCATTTACTGTAAGTAAGTTGATGAAAGTGGAGAGCACAGTGGAAATCCACACAGGAAGGCTTTCTCGTTAACTATAAAATGATAGATTTATATAATTGTAAATGTATTTCCAACATAAATTGTGGCATACGATAACCACGAACGGATAATAACTTTTCCCAGTCAGCAAACTTTGGTCTTCAGGGCTAACTGAAGCTGTCCGATGTTTATCTTTTCACAAGTGTACCGTGACATATAAATAACTTTATTCCTGGAAATTTCATGCTGTATGGTCCCAGTGGAAGACGTCTGTTGCATTGCTCAAAAACTTCCTGTTTCCCACCACTGCCCGAAAGCAAAAAGCTGAGGAGTTCTGTTTTTCAGGCTGATCTTCTTTATTATGTTTGTTTATGCAATACAGAGCAGTATGTCCCCACTGGGCTTCCATAGGTGGGCATATGAAGGACTGAAAAAAGACAATGCCACACATTGATAACATTTCATATTAATGCCATGCTTTATTTTATTTGCTGGTAATGAATTGGGAAAAAACAAGCTTTCTCCCATGACCTCGGTGTGTCCTGCTAGAAAAAGCTATAAAAGCTTCAAAAGAACTTTAAATGACGAACATGAAATAAATAATATATTATACAAGTACTTTGGCCATGGAGGCTAAAGTGATTTATATGGGACACATGACTCAATAGTTTTTGCCTGTAAAAACCCAGCGTTACACAACACAAAGATGACACAGATCCACATCATAACGTTTTTGTCCTTCGGTTTAAAAAGATATGTCCGTTCTCAGCTGGTTCAGGAAGTATTTATACACTCATGGACACTGGTGTTTTTAGACTCAATGTTTGGGCTGCCTTTTTTGTCAAATAAATCTATCAAACAATGACTGAGGAAATGAAATCAGAAAAAGGAACATAACGCTTTTCATTGGAGTGAAAATGTTTTAGTGAATGACACACAGCTGATGCGTTCAGACGTGTAGCATTGTTGAATAAATCCCAGACTGTGCCTTTCCCTTCAGAGACTACAACTCATTTGAGCTTTTCAGTGAGGGCAGTTCACACCTGGAACCAGGGCCGGCCCGAGCCTTTACGGGGCCCTAAGTGGAATTCCTGTATGTCATGGGGCCCTCGCAACTTCAATTTCATTCCTGATAAATATTTATTCCAATAAATGAAGTCCAATCAATGAAACAATGCACCTGCCTATGTTTGTAAAAGAAAGTAGACTACACTGCAAAAAGCAATAAATTAGTACAATTTTCTCAAAATTTGTATTTGCCCTTGATTTGAGAAACAAATTTCAAGAATTCTTCCAGTGGGGATGACAGCGATTCGGTTGCATTAGGTCCGGCTATTGTCCGTGAGCTCTCGTTTCATCAGGGGAACAAAGCAGCGGCGCAGTCTCCAGTCCGGACAGTTCAATGTGTTTATTTCGAATCATGCTCCTTATTAGGATACATAGTACAAAAAACAAAAAATAAAACAAAAATTTGAAAAGGTCTGAGCTGCTCTGCGCCGAAATACATGCACCTGGTTTAGTCCTGGTTTAGTCCATGGTCCCCTGGTGGATCGCTTTGTCTTAACAAAACGCTCTGTTGCTGTCATGATCCATGCCTGTTTATCCCCCTCCCCTCTGTTCTGTTTGTCTGTCTAACCATATTTGGACTTCCTGGGCGTGGCTCCACCACCTGGGCTGATTGGCACACCTGCATCTCATCCCTCATCACGTGCAGTGTATATAAGCCTGGTTTCTCCACCATTTTTCTACCAGATCGTCGGTCAGTTTTAGTGGTTTGACTCTGGGACTCGTTCCTGTATTGATTTTGGAATCTTTATTTTTGTTATTCTCCAGCCCGTTATGCCTCAGCCTCAAACCTCAACTACTCGCCTACTTCGTTCCTGCTCCCTCCGACAATGCACCCCTGCTCCATCCACTCGTGTCCAGCTCAATAAATTCTTTAAATTGCTTCTCATCTGCTTTGTGGGTTCTTTTCTTGGTTAACAAAGTTGGTGACATAACACTCCAGTACTTTTTACATGACAATAATGCTGCTAAGATTCTTTCTCACATCCCCAGTTTGGCCTTGCGCACATGAATAAATTACAATAAAAGCGCAGTCATGATCATCTGCCAGTCCATATCTGAAACCCTGACCTCCACCTCTCCTTGACTCCGTTATATTCATCCGTCTCGTCTAACGCACTGCTTCCTCCCGCCGCTCATATTCCCTCCAGCGGAAGTCTCCTCTGTCCGGCCTCCTGCCTCCGAAACCACCTACTGTAACACGCACCGCAGATTTGATGGCCTGATGACGACAGTATGAAACCAACACTGAGACCCAGAGATCTGAATCCAGGACGCTAAAGCTCCCTTGATACTTTTACTGAAGTTATCCAATCGAGCTAGGAGACATACGGACCAGTTTTCAGCTAGGATTATGCTCATTCGTTTGGAGGTTAACAACTTTTACTCTGGAGTTTGGGGTCAAATGTTTGTACAATTTAGCATCATAGACGTTTATAGACATTATAGTAACTCATGACACGATTTTATACGGAAGATTTATCCTAAACTTATTGTTAAAGTGATAGTCTGAAAGTCTAAGAAGGAATCAAAGTCCCTCCCTTTGCTGATACCAGAGGCCAATCAGAATCCCAGTTGCCATAACTTTGGGGTGGAGCTTTCAGGTCCAATCTGGAGGGAGGGAGCTGGGTTATTTACTTTCCAAATGTAATTTAATTATTTATCCATGTTAGAAATTGACTTTGCATGTTGTAAATATGAGAGCATTACATGGAGGAAAAGGAGCATGAAATAAATTTTCCGTTCTATTCATAAAACATTTAGACTATGCCCCTTTACAATAACAAGTGGTGCAGGGGTTTGAGCACCCGAATGATCCTAGGAGCTCTGTAGTCTTGGGCATTATGCTCCACCTGGTAGGGTCTCCCAGGGCAAACAGGTCCTCGGTGATGGGTCAGACCAAGAGCGGTTCAGAAGCCCCTAATGATGAGACAATCAAGGCCCAGGTCGCCCAGAGGAGCGTCGTGAGGCAGGAGGAGCCATAAGGGACTGGTGCAGTGTGATCTGGGCAGCTAGGATTGCTGCAGACTAGGATTGATAAGCAGAAGATGATGGATGGATGGATAATCCTGAAACAGCTTTCACGTATTGAATTTCACTGATATTTAAAATGTGATTGTGAAGTTATTTTTCACTCTTGAAACTAAACACTTTGAGAGACGTTTGTGCATAAGACAGAATCCATCGTATAGGACCTAAACACGAACAGCATTTAGCCGCTATATTCATGACCCTGGTGACATCACTTCAGATCAATGGCATCAAAATCAAATGAAAAGAGACTGTGCACTTTGGAGATCATTGCAAATGTCTTTAAAGCTAAAAATAACTATTACAGCTACTTTTATACGAGAACAGTCCATTGAGTCGGTGAATTAGTAAAATGACTTCTTTTTAAACTACTTTGGATAGAATGTTTTTGGAGGAGAGACAAAGGCAGCACCTGAATGGGCCAAGGCCTCAATGAACTTAATTATATTTATCCCATTGACTAAAAGAAGGACTAAAGAGGACTCCGAACTGAACTCTGACAAAACCTGGTCTCAATCCCAACCAAATTTGAACTGGCATCCCTGGAAACTGCACTTTTTGTGTTTTGTTTAATGAATTTGGACTTTTATACTTGATTGATTTGATGCACAAAAATTACATTTACAAAACAATATCACATAACTTAGACAGAAAAGGCGCAGGCTGAAGCAAGTCCCACAATCTGATGAACAGAATGCTTTAGTGAAGAGAGAAAGAGACAAAGGGCCAGCCCCAGCTGCTGCTTAAGGCCCCGAGACCACCAGGGGGCCCCCCAAAAATGTTGCCCTTGTCTCTCCTGAAAATCTACTTTCTTTTGCAAACATTGTCAGGTGAGAAGTGAGAGATTTCTTATTTTGTATCTATCCAATAGCATTGTGATGTTGTGAGGGCTCCAAGACAAAATTCTGCGTAAGGCTCCATGAAGGCTTGGGCCAGCCCTGGCAGCAGCTTATGCAGAAAGTTGAACATTTTTATTTGAATAAATAATACAAAAAGTAAACAAACAAAGTATATAAAATTGGGTATGGATTCACATTGACAACAGTGAGAAGATTTGAAGTGTTCGCCAGCTGAGGCACTATAAATTAGACTTATACTGTACCTAGAAGAATCCCAGAATCAATTTCCAGGGGAAAATCAGCATTTTCACAAATTGCTGAATTGCTTTAGACCGAGTACTTTTTGGAGATGAGAGACACACAGATGGAGCTGAATGAGACATTGAGTAATTTAATCTTATTTCCCAGTTTAGACATTCTTGGAACGGCCTTTCTGTTATTTTGAACATCATCACAACATCTGCAGGTTTGTTGTTTATTGTAACCGGAGCCCAGTCTTCGAAATTTGGGTGTCAACACGGCCATTGCATAAGAGCGCGTGCGTCAGCAGTTACTCGGTCTTCATGTTTCCCAGATGGTTAAAGGCTAAGATTACACTAACAGCCAAGATGATGACCGGAATCTGCATTGTTGAGTTTTTGTCTTGGCAATCTGGTATTGGGATATATATACGATATATATCACAATATTTTTTTCCGCAAAGTGAGAGCTGTGAAATGAAATGTTCAGTCCAAGTCAAAACCAAATACGACTAGTTTTATTGAAAACTCACTATAAAATGTAAACATAAACACTGTATAACAAAGCTCCCTAAGGTGCACATTTAAATAAAAAAAATTAAAAAGG
>OMNZ01093882.1:0-20805 GCA_900303255.1 Lesueurigobius sanzi
AGAATCAGTAACAAAAATTGTCATGAAAAAAAACAAATAATCTAGATGACAGTAGTAAATATGTCTAATCTAGTCAAAACTGCTTAAACAAGACTAATATTCTCAAATCGAGTCATTTATCCTCGTGTGTGATTTTAGTTTTGTTGTAGAACCATAAAACAGAACAATAATGATCATTTATTCTATAAAATACTGTTTCTTTTAGTGTTTTTATCATTTATTTGAGCTGAAACACCTGAGCCCTTTCTTTACTGCAGCCTCAGACCCACCAGGAAGACAAATTTGCTTTCTAACGATAAATATTTTTTCGGGTACCAGTTTTCGGTACCAATTTATTTTTCGATACCGGTAGTACCTTCATTATTTTTTCGATACCGTACTGGTATCGTTTAACGGTACCCAGCCCTAGCCAGGAGTCATCTCAAAGGTTGGTACAAACACAAAAAAGTCAATAACAAACATCAAACAATGAAGTGTCAATGAAATGTTTCCCAGATCCTTAGGCCGTCCCCCGCGGCAAGGAAAATCTTAAGAAAAACGTGGGACAAAAGGGAGAAACCTCGAGGAGAACCACATTGGGGAAGGGATCCAACTCCTATGGACGGATTCCTAACTCATGGTTAGTGGTTGTGCGAAGAAGTTGAACTGAAGTTCTGAAATCATAAGGAAAACAGAAACTACTCAAATGTCCCTGATCTAACGTTTACATGGCCTTCAACAACTGCCAGGAAAATTGTTCAGGAGCAAAGAAAAACCCACTTCAGCTGAAATAGAGGACTCTCTGACAAAATTGGACTCTCTGAAAAAAAAATCATATTTGTTTCAAGATGCACAATATGTCAACTTTTGATTGGGGACATTTGGCTAGTTTATAGTTGAAAAGTGTAAACAAACAGGTTTTTTGACAATAAATGGCTTCACACAAACACTAACCATGACTGAAATTAAGGGTTTTGTGTTATCATTCATATTCTATGAAATATATAAGTTTACATAAACTTTTGGCCACAACTGTAGTTCGTCTCAGTCGTACAGGAATTGTCCATCGTAGGCAAAGATCTTTAGTACAGTTGATCTCGACAACTTGGCAAAGCCCGGACAGGACAAATTGGTGATAGTCCCTTTTACGCTTCAAATGTTATTTCAAAAGCAAGTCAAACTCCGAAGTCTGAACAATGACATTGTTGTGTGATGCTGGGGCTGCCCTGATGTCGTCTGAAATACAAAATAATATTAAATTGACTTGTGAAACCAAATAAATTAAGGAGATTGCTGAAACTTTCCTCTGGTGTAAAAGAGCCATTTCCAGTTTGTTGTGTTCCAGCTTCTAATAATGAGGACAATGACTTATTGACTTTTAATCCTCCGAACTGGTTCTCAATTTGTTCCAAAGTAATACAAATTATTCTCTGCGTAAATTTATCAAGTGGAGCTACATCTCAATTAGCATCCTCCTCCAACGGTGACACCCATTCAGCCAACTCTCAAACCCTACTGACACAGAAGCAAACAGCTGAGCGCGCAGATGTCCGGGCAGCTGCGGATACAGAAACGCATCAGACTCTTTTCATGCCGCCATTATGGACGCGGCGATATAAGATGAATAAACCGATGATGGAAAAATATTACTCACAAGCTTCTTTTATTCTGGAAAACAACAGCGAGGATGTGAAATTCCAGAGTCATCCTTTCCATCCCTCAAACTTGCAGACAAACGTGGACGGAAAATTGGGTTGTTCCCCCAACTGTTTGACGGATACAATTTGCTGGTTTGAATTATTAAAGTCCGCACCCGTCCCTCTGTGAAAGACCCACTAGTTTAAAGTGGCATACTGATGTGAAATAAGCTACCGTACATGCTACAGAATGGTGGGTCCCATGTTGGGATATGTGTTCTGTGTCGACCCCACGTCTTTACGGCCGTTTCATTGAGTAATTGGCTTTCTGTTGGCATCCTGCTGTCCAATCTAAATGGTAATTTAGAGGGGCATTCTCTCCTCACCGGTGGTAATGCTTTCTTACAGGCAGCAGCCCCTCTATAGGAAAAATTAGAGTTGGAAAAGTGAGATGGCCTGACAGACATAGCGCCATAAACTTCCCTAAGACAGCATTACCATATAAAGGCGAGTGGGGGAGAATTGACGCTAAAGTGATCCTAAAATGCACATGTTTCTGTTCGAAAGCTATTTTTGGGGATTGCGCACGATGGAAATGGGACAGGTTACTCATTTTTAAAGGTCTCTTGGTGGTAGTCGAAGCTTATATGGGAAACAGGTGCGAGTAAGAAAGAGGTTTTTCGTTATCAATGATGCGATCCTTAGGCCAAAACGCAAAATGAATGAGTGGGCGCCTGACTTTTCATGCTCATGTCTCGATCTGTCTTAAGTTTGCTACGTAAAAGCTCCAGCGCTGTAAGAAGTTCTTCAAATATCTTAGGATGAGGGAGTGAAGAGAATAGCAATGGCCCCCAAGCACTGAATATTTTTTTCCAGAAATGTTATTACTGACGTGTGCATGGTTGGTGGTGTTTGAATGTGTTCTTAATTTGATTTGGAGTTGCCAAAGTGCAAAACAGCAGACTTCCCTTTCGGTATGAGGAATAAATCTTGTAAAAGTATGCACAAGTGTTCAGTGTCAGTGTTGTTTGCCTGGAGTCACTAACTACGGGAACTGCAGCGAAATTAACATCATCTTTGGGTTTGGGGAAAATCCTTGCCAAATTTTGTAACCGTCAAAGAAACAGAAACATGAATACTTGGCTGTCAGAGTCCAGCATCCATCTTGTCAGCGCTGCAGCCGCTCACTAGACTGTTTGACTTGGGTCACTTGAGTGAGCTCATATTTTGCGGGGAACTGCGCTGTTTTTGCTTAATTATGGTAGGAAAAAGTGAAGTGGGTTGATGTTTGGAGACACACATGCTTCATTCTCAATTCATTCCCAAAATAAGTGTCATTTTAATGTGTCAAAACAGGCCGATGTATCGCAGTATATAAGGTCTTTTCAGAATTGTTTTTGAGTTACTGTATGTATAAAAATGTCCAGTACTGCTAAACCTTTTCTGCTTCTTAACGATACAAAATAAAATAATGAATAAATGATCTCTGTAACAATACATATGGAACAAGTGCAATTAAAACAAACTCAACAAAATCATGTGGCATGGAGCATAAACTAATGATGTTTATGTTGAATAAAATAATGTATAGGTGACCTAAAACAGTCGGGATCCAAACTCTTCCAGTGAGATGTGGGGCTGTTGGTATAACTTGTTTGGTATTGCTTTAGAATAAAGGTACATTAATGATGAGTATATGAATTCATTCATCATGAATTAACATGAGTTCATTCCTTTTTATGATTTCATGAATTAACAGTTAATTCATTAATGAATTCATTAAAGAACATGACAAATTCTTTGTGCAGATGACAAACCTTTGTATAAACTTAAAAACAAAATCAAACTGATCATTAGTTCATGATTTCATTATGAATGTGCCTCTTAAAATAACATGTTGCAGCTTTGAGAATATTTTCCTTTTACCTTGTTAATGATGTAATGTTGTAATGAACAATTATTAACAGAAGAGAGCTAAAATGAAGATTTAGATTGGTGTGAGTGGCATCGTGGCGTGGAGGACGGATGGGGGTACGGCGGATGGTACTGTGGCAGAGTGTGGCAGGAGCGGTGATGGTACTGATGGTGACCATGGTGGTAGTGATGATAATGGGGATGCGAAACTATTTATAATCAAATTTATGTTCTTGTTTTATTTATTATTATTACTTAGTTATTATTTCTTCATTATTAGTCATTCTATTTGTGTTTTTGTTTGTTTGCTGCAATTTTAATTTCATTCTGTTTATTCTTTCCCTCTTGTCCCAACCACCTTACTCTTTCCCCCTTCCTTAAATGTTCTGTTCAAAGAAAAAAAACATAAGTGTTAAAAGTGTTGCTTTAGTTTAAGAGGCACATTCATAATGAACTCATGAAGAGTTTGATTTTGTTTTTAAGTTTATACAAAGGTTTGTGCTTTCCCCTGTGTCTTCTGCTCAAAGAATTCATCACGATCATGATTAATTACTCATGGTCATTGGGAATTCAATAATGGATATTTCATCATGAAAAGTAATGAACTCATGTAAAATCATGCAGGAATTCGTGTACCCTTATTATAAAGCGTTACCAATTGTTTTTATTTGTCTGTTGACCTTATGATCGATGCTTGAATCAACCGACCGATGCTGCGCTTGTATAATACAGTAAACCAGGGGTTAGTTACATTTTGCTTTACTGTAACTGAATGTTTTTATCATGAGGTTGAACATGGGTCTCTAAGACACACCAGTTGAGAAGCATCTAAAACAAAACAAGGGATGTGGATAATATTGCTTTTGTGAGTGGACAATCTTCATTTGTGTGATCAAATACGAATGCGTGTAAATAGCATGTGCGCGTTATACAGAGAGTGCACCATCGTTCCATCGATCGACTTGTGTTTGAGGACTTTATCGAGTCGTTTCAAGGTCTCCCTCATTTCTTTCATCCCAGCTGATCCTCATATTGCTTACGGAAACAGTCTCCCACAGGAAAGAACTCCCAGCTCCGCTCTTGGTACAGTTTCCAGACATAGGATTCCTGGAAAAGCCGACAGCGCATGTAAAGTGATACCGTGGTCCATAATAGTAGGGGGCGTGTTATTTATATACATATGCAGCACATCACAACACTTTGCATTATTTACATCACATTCATTGCAAAAAGAATAATTTAACGGAAGAACTGTGGAGAGATATTGTAAAGGCACGTACCTGTCCTGTGTACTCAGTTTCATCCTTGTTAATGAGGTACATCAGGAAAAATCTGTGAAGAATCACAAACAAAAAGTTCTGTCTTTTCTTTCAACACATGGAGCAAGTCTCAGAGCATCCATACTAATGTGACTCAATAAGCCCTTGCTGATGGCTCTTATTGATGTAACAACAAACGGAGCGTTGCCTTGAGAAGAAGCATTACTCACCCACCCATGAGCTTAGACTTTTAGGTGAGTTTTAGGTCTATCGAGTTTACTGGCAGCTTTCGCAACACCAGTCAATCCGACACCAAGAAACGGGAAATGTGTCTTAGAACTACTCACAGATAGTTGGCCAAGTTGTGGTCCTGTAAAGTGTGCGTCTCGAATCCATGAGGAGTCGTATCAAAGTATTCACTCCCAATGCCACATATGAAACACTTCGTCTGTCAAGGAAGACACAGCAGAATATTGTACGTTTGTATTGTAAGATTTTTTTTTGAATTATTCCTGAAATCCTTGAAATTGGTCAGTTGTAGCTGTGACATTGTCGATATTATCCACAATCCAGTATTCCTCCACATCCTTCGTATTTACTGATAAACCATTTCAAACTAGAGACATTGCAGTCAGTGTTTTTCAATTTTCATGTTTTGGGCCATTTTGCTCTCTTAACATACAAACTTTCACCTGGAAACACATAAATGATCTACTAATCTTTACAATAAGGAGTGTAATGATTGCACAACGTTTCTTCACAGAACTATGGGAAATTGTAACTTCAATGACCATCGTCTCAAAATGCATTTTTCTCACATTGTGGCGACAACATCTCCACTTTAGTAGCTCCTGTAGACTCCAAACTTTCCAGTCTTGGGTTTAACAATATTTGAAAGGTTCGTTTTGATGGATTTTAGCCTGATTTATTGATATTTGAACCCAAATAAACATCCCTATATTTTTTTTTATTAGACTTATTCACTAATAACTGCGGTAGTTTGATCAAAAACTAAACCAGATACAAATCTTTGTAACTAATACAATATATCAACAAAATAAAACCATACATTTAAACCTGGCTATATCCATTATTTAAATTTCATCACCAAACATATAGGCAATATTGGCAATTTTCATGCCTAAAATGCAAACATAAAATTACAGAAAACATATTTATGTCAGTAAAATACAGCAAAAGTGTCAAAAATTTAACTTTTATATTTGACTAAATGTGTGAACTTTTATAGGTTTGGTTGAGCTCCGTTTTCAGGTGGGAGGGGTCAACTCAATTGGATCTGATTTGACCCAATCGCTAGCCTGGCCTTAGCCATCCGTATTATCATTTCCTGCATATGTCTGACGTTGCCTACAACACCCGCCTCCCCCGCTCGCTGGATGGTCCGAAGAAATTCAACCGATGTATCGCGGCCACTGAGATCAGACCCAGACTGTTATGTAGGGAGATGATAATTGACCGGAGTTTACGGATGGCTAAGGCCAGGCTAATATTATACACCTCACCCTGGGACAACAGTTGAAAACTAGCTCTGTAGCTAATACTGACACATTTACAGAAATGTTAATTAATGTGTCCTGTCCCTGTTAAGTAAACAAATGAATTGAATAGACAACATAAATATAGCAGCAAAATGCTACATGTACCTCCATATCCTCCTTCACTTGCTCCTGCTGGTCACGAAGTTCACCAAAGGCATCAATTATTAAACCTAAAAACAACATGCTGTTGTTAACGGTGCTGGATCTTGATCAGCTGATCATTTGAGAGACATTGTGAGTAAACAGTGGGATACACAGGTAGAGTACACACTCATGAATATGTGCCTGTGCTCAGGCTGCGCTCTGTGACTCACCCTGGATAATGGCCAGGAGAATAACAATGACAAAGAAGAAGAAGGTGATGTCAAAAATGATACGCTCCACCTCAAATTCATCTCCAGCAGGATCCTCAATCTCATCTCCGATCCCACCTCCCGCCCGCACTCCCACATACATGTGGAACATGTAGCACTGAAATAGACACAGTGCCTCAGTCACAGTCAACTTTATGTTTCAGGCTTTCCAAATACACTGAATTATGTTTAGTGACATTTTGATTTCAAAATGTTAATGACCGCCAATGAATGCACTAATTGACCGAGTGAAGCCACAGTCATTGTGTGTTGGGTTGTATTGAATAGTGGATAGACAGTGGAGGACAGAGTGCAGTAGAGCTGGGCATAGAGTTAACATATGTTGGGATAGAAGCTATTTTCCATCAACATGTCAATTCAAGGCAGAAAGGATCAGTGTCAAATCTCCCCCTCCTTCTGAACCTGTGAGGGATTTGAAGTCAGGTGTGTTGGTGTTTATGCAACAAAGACAAACACGGGGGAAAAGCTGCGTGGAGATAAAGGGATACAAAGAGGCCTTTTTGAGCGGCATAATTAGCTTACATTCAGCATATCGTTGCACTTCATGTCCTGCCTGTCTTCCTCTTCGCTCTTGTTGTAAAACTTTCTGAAAAAGTTGAAGGCCACAACAGTGTAGAGATAAACCACTACAGCCAGCAGACCCACGGTCAGGACCAGCTGAAAAACACACGTAATGACCGTACAGTTTACATGGAAATCCAACCGCAATATATGACCCTACTGTACTACACCTGCTTTCCATTGTGCGTGACAGAAGACAGGATCGTCCGGAGGGTCTTGAAGCCCATAGCCACGTCCAGAAGGTGAGCAGCAAAAAAGAAGTTGTTGTAGTGACCCAGAACTGACACAGCCATGTACCAAGCCAGGTACAAAAAGGACTGTGCCCACACAAGAGGAAAAGCAATATAGATCAGCAGGCCAGATAAAGACAACAGTCTAATTGAGATAAGACACACGGCAGGATATTACCGCCTCAAATTCAGCCCATGTGCAATTGTATCAGAGCTCAAGTGAACAAGACGAAAAACAAATTAACATGAATAAATATGACTCCTATGTACAGACATTTGGGGTCATTTACCTAGACGGGTGTTGTATAACAAGTACAGGCTGAAAAATGAAATGTGCCATTTTGTGGGTATCTGATTTAACATGTGAAGTTATGTGTATTACAGTATTGGGGTCACAAATCTGACATGTAACTGAGAGAATGATGTGCAGCTTCTTCACTTTTGCACATGAGCAAACACTTGTCTAACTATGGGAGTAAAGTATTATTGCCTCAGTGATGGAAAGGGAAGGCATACACATGTGATCAAGCAGAACAGAAACTGAATTGCTTACTCTGTCTGTGAGTATGACTCCAAGCTTCCAAATTTGATACTGGATGTCAAAAGAGGTGAATCTGAAGGGAAGAAAACAGATACAATACATGGACTTGTAAAATTAGGTCCAGTGGCTGAAATCATATCACTGCTGCAACAAAGTTTTTTAAAGAAAGTGTCTTGGGCACAGAACGTCCTGTTCTGCTTTAAGCACTTTCATGTTCTGAGACATTTTTTAGAGTTAGAGACTGAACACAAAAGTGTAGACTACTAAAAAAACACTTTAACATAGCATAATTCAGAAAATATAATAGCAATTTATAATGTATCATAAAATTCTAACTTCTTGCTGAAGTGTTTGTGAAGTTCACTCACAGAGCTCCCAAAGCCGTTGTTTTCTGGGTCTTTTTTTTGTTCCTTTGGGGGCTAAAGTCTAAAGACGCCTTGTCCAGACCTAGAAGTTTACTGATTTTCTCACAGCCATATAACGCTCCATACTTTTCCACCACCTAAAAAGTGATTTAAAAAACGGTTACACTGGTTACAGTATATACAAGTAATAGATTGCATTGCACGTTATACAATTCAATTTCAGTTGGAGGGGTGGTGGCAATTACAAATTCATGGGAGAAAAATAAATTATAAAAAGAAAATTGACAAATGTTGTACAGTATCTGATAGTGATTGGAATCGCAAAACCTGACATCTTATTCTTTCTACTGGCCAACATCATGCACTTTTATTTCCAAAATAAGATAATCATATGTGCTGACAGAGGAGACATTGCTCTTTGTGACAGTTTCATGTTGATTGGTCCAGGAATTACTGAGAAATAACCAATAAACTACTATAGAAATATGCATTTTGACAGTTACCATAGTTACTGCCATAGAATTTCCAGCTGCTCTCCACCTCAATATTAAACTATAGATCTTTAGTATGGTCTGATGTCACGTGAACGCAACCTATTCAACAAAATGTGGATTTACACCTTCCCATAAAGACCCAGTGACACAGTGCAATGCATTATGGGAATTTTCAGGACCACAAAACAATGAAAACACAGCCCATTTTCAGTATTATTCCCTGGTAGATCCTGCGTTCTAGCATGGCAGGCCCCGACAATCCTGAAGTTATTTGTCCACATACACCACATGCGTGACGTCACATTCCAAAGCTCGATAGTACAATGCCAAACAGGATGGAGGTGCACTCTGGGGACCTCACCTTCCTCTTGACAAACTTATCCCAGTAGTTACTTGGATATGATCTGAAAAGACCAAAAGCACAGTGTTGTGAAGACGAGTTCATCGTTTCCAGAGCGTGTGAGACTTGAACATACGGCGTATAGATGACGAGCCGGTCCCACTGTCCTTTGATGTCCTCGTCGGGGGGCTGCACCGTCACATACAGCCCGTCGAACTCCAGTCTCCGAGCCACTTCCTTCTCGCGCTTGAAGATCAACAGCGGCACCTGCCAATTCAATATTCCGTCCCTTAAATTCCCTTCCTCTGACAACAAACTCATTTATTTAACAAATCTATTTCTTTTCCACTTTTTTCATATACTGCGTTGGATTTTCTTTGGAGTACCTTAAGGCAGTAGTATCCAATAATGCAACAGAAGGAGATAAATGTGTGCAGCACAGCCAGGAAATGGAGAGATGGCTCCATGTATCCACTGCTCTCCTCCAGCACAAAATAAACCTTGCTGTTGGCGTCGGCAGAGGAGTTCAGTTTCGCTCCTTTGTTCTCGTGTGTTTGAGGCTGTGGTGTCACCTACAAAATATGGTAAGAGGAAATTGTGCAAAAGATGTTTTATTTTACTTCTGAGGCATTTACTATATTAAAGAAAAAATAAATATACAGTGTGGTAGCTTACTGTTCGGTGCAAAATGTTTTATTTCTACATCTTATACATAAAGGGCCTCCAACCTGTACTCTATGAGCTACCACTGGCTTTTCTTTCCAAGCTGCTCCTCAAAGGCTTTTATTACGTTTTCTTAGCCTTGATGTGTCACTGATCAAAACGTGTTTGTATCGAGTCACATTTACAGGTCCATTTCTTTTTTGTGGACTAACTAATTGGTTTCTGAACATCTAAACGTATTTACCTTTGTGTTGAAATACCATCTTGAGTATTACGTGTTCAGGTGCTGTCTCCTTAGTACCAAAGTTATACAATATCCTCTAAGAGTGTGTAGCTCCCTGCAGTTTTTATTTCACAAACGTACCTCATGGTGTACAATGGTTAGAGACCCCTGTTATACATGAACCTAAGTGCAGTAACCCACTTCACATTACATAAGTTTTACCTTATAGAAGAGAAGGATGAAGTTGATTGCAAAGGTGATGAACAGAGCGAGAAGGCGGATATTGTAGTAGTTCCTCGCAAAGTAATTCTGAAGAGAAAATAAATATGTTTGCGTTCTTGGAACCATGTTGGCTTGTCACATGAGATGTTTGTAGTGTATATTACCAGCATGCTCTTGTTGTAAGTGTTTATTGCCTCCCACGTTACAGAATGCTGCTTCACTCCTTCCTCTGTCTTAGAGGTAGAGCGCGTAGATGTTACAGCCGAGCCCTTCATCGCGTCGTCCTTTGCTGCTCTGCGCACAAGCAGCAAAACGATACGCATACATTGAAGGGGAATGGTCCTTGGTGTATGTGTGTGTGAATACTTGTGTGAGTCGACGGGGTTGGGTGCATGAAGGGGTATGCCTCTTTGTGTATGTGGGAGAATATTCATGGAGGCCAGGGGGTTGAATGCAAAGAAAGATATTATATAAAACACTAGATTGGACATGATGCTTGTTGATGTGGCAAATGTGGCGGCCATCTCGTGACTGGCCGGTGATGCTGATGCTAATAGCAAGTAATGTAAAATTGGGGACACGGTTTTCGTTGATAAAACGTTAGAATTTGAGATACAGTAATTTTTGGGGATTTGTTGTATTGCTGGTAAGTATAGGGATTTCAGTCAAGGCATATTTACTCTGAGTTATATCTTTGAAGGGATGTTTATTTTTGTGGTCTTAGCGCTATTTACCATCATTCATTCTACTGCTGTTGCATTAGTATCAAGTCAATACTCAATAAGAAAGTAATGATATGACCAGAAATAATAAAAAAGAAAATTTCATACACGATTTAGTGGTGTTTCCTATTCATTTACATTGCTGCCATCTTGTGACTGGCCGCCTTGCCATAAGTTCCAATGTATCACTGGTGATGTCCAATCTATCTATAGTGTATTACATTCTTGTATGCAAAGCGCTTCATAAGCAAAGATTGATTGATTGATTGTTTTTACTCTTAAAGTATTTGGTATGTGGTATACTGTACCTTTCGATGTCTGCGGCTTTACTGACATCTGTTTCTTCATCTGCAGTCGTCTGACAGAAAAAAGGCAATGCTTTAAAATAAAGGTTAATTAATTCATGCATAATTAATTCATCATAAATTAATGTGTGACTTCTACATAAATTAATGTGAGTTCATTACTTTTCATAATTAAATACTCATGAATTAACACAGTTAAGTCAGTAATGATCATGAGTGATTAATCATGATCTTTGAATTACAGACAAGGAGCAAGGATAAACCTTAGTATAAACTTACTAACAAAACCAAACTCATGAGTTCAATATGATCAAGATGTAATTGTTTCTACTTTTAGGCTTGTGGTATTTGGTCGAATACCTTTCTTTAAATCCTACATGTCCCGTTCCAGTCTTATTGAAAGAGGCCTTATGAATGTGCCGTGCCATGATCTTTGATATGATTACATATCTTGAATGTTAATTTTACCTCTGTTTTGTTTCTGTTTTAGCTCTGTTTCTGTTTCCTGTGTTCTCTTAAAACATAGGAAAACATTTTACTGTAAGTTATAAAAGCTGCAACAATTACTCATGATCATTATGAGTTCATTGCCTTTATTAACTGTGTTAGTATTTAATCATGAAAAGTAACTCATGCATCCTTACAAACGATTCTTTTTTACCTGATATTTCTTGGGACAGACTTTTGTGGCTGGTCCTCGTGTGGATGAACAGAAGAGGTCAGTAAGACTCCCGGTCAGCTCTGAGGTCATAAGTCTAAACAGACCTTGTTCCTTCTTTACTTGCAAGCCAAATATGTCTGACATGACATGAGGAGATCGAGAAAAGGGCACGTGTCCAGTATTGATCAGTTCTTTGTGAAGAGAGAGCCTCTCAGGCTGTGCTTGTCTGTGCACAGTTTCAGACACCTCCATGACCTTGTCAAGAGTAGGTTCCACTATGCCACCAAGTAAATCCGACATTGTCATCTGTTTAGCCCCTTCTATGAGTCCACCGTTTATGAAAACTACATACAGCAGATACATCACGCCTTGGATTGCAGCATAAACGCACTGCAAGAAAGATACAAACATGTAGCGGAAAATATTCAAAAGAGACATGAACAAGTCTCTTGGAGTCATCTTCATTAACATCTTCAGATTCTTGACAGAAAATAAAGCTAAAAGAAAAAACACACCGCAAGAGCTGTCTTTCAGGGGCTCCTCTTCACTTTCTGTGACACTTTTTCCAGAATTTCTCTCTTCAGTTTCACATGAAGAAATATTCGATGCCAGTTGCATTTCAAAAATGGTGTCTTCACAAAAATTGACAAACATATCCATTTTCTCCTTTTCTCCACTTTCATTGATCACATCAAAAATGAACTGCCTCTTGGACTCTTTGACCTGTGGTTTCTCCCACTGTGAGCGACTGGCTTCACTTATCTCAAAGTATACTCTCTCAACGCGCTTCCCACTGCCTACAATCTCAATACGTCCCAAATAGGGCTGGAAGTATCCCAGAACACACTCAGCTAGCTCCAAAAACGTACCGAGTCTTGAATCGTAAGGCATGTGTTCAGACAAATTGGTAAGAAGTACAGAAATGCTGAACCCGATATCTTTGGCCGGTTCATGGAAGCGATCCACTAGTATCTCATAATCCAGGATTCCATTTTCATCGGCCTCAACGCAGGAGAGAATAAAGTCAGTTTCTTCCAGAGAAAAGCGATTGCATGTTTCCATGGCTCTCTGGAAGTCCTTCCTGGAGATGCAGCCTTTACAGTCGGGATCGTGCTCTTTGAAGCCAGCTGAGGTCGTGAAGTCTTTAAGTTTGAGGAACACGGCAAAGAACTTGAGGAGCGTCTCCACATTGGCTGACGACTCCACTAACATATCCACCATTTGCTTCCCTGTGGTTCCATTCACCACATTTCCTGCAGAAACACTAATCAGAAAGAGCACAAAAAAAACCGCACACGCCAAATCTCAGAATCAAAACTGAAAACTTACCTTCAAGCATGGAAAGCAAAAACACAACCATGTCCTTCTGTAGATCCATGAACTCCTTCAAAAGTTCAATCTGTTGTGAATCCTGTTTTAAAAGATGTAAAGTACATTCATTCTCATATATTTTAAATTCTATTTTTTCATTAACACTAGTGAACAGCTGGTGAAGTAACAATATCATCTTCACCACACTGAGCTATTCTACCTGTGATAGCTTCATTTGCATATGTGCAAAAACATGAAGAAAGCCCACAACAGCGTCCCAGAGGCGGCTGTGTGCCAGACTCTGCTGGTTGCCAGTGCATGGACCCTGAATGTGAACACAGGTATGTTGTTGCTCATTAAGAGGGGCTCAATAGTAGTCTGAACAAAAAGACACACACTAAAGGAGGTCTAACCTGTATGTATTCAGTGAGAGTGTTGAAGACCTGCTTAGTCACTTTAATCGCATTTGAGAAGTTGTGCTGGCCTTGTGCATCGATCACATCCTTTCCAGAGTAATACCAGTAAAAGTCACTGATGGACTCCTGAGGCGCAAACATTACAAAAAGGGAATATGCATCAGAGAGAGAGAACAAACAGAACTGCAGTTAACCTATAGATTACCTGGACTCTCAGTAAATAATCCACAGTGGATATAATGATGTTGACAGTCATGTTGTTTCCTGTTTGTGTTCTAAGGTAGTTCTGGAAATCTAAATCCACAATGGTTATTTCAGAAAGTGCCTCAAATTAATTCAGTACTCACAAAATCATACATGAGTGACTTACCAGAGTTGTGTCCTTCACATAGCAGTTGGAGGAAACGAAAGAGGTCACAGGTCAGCTCATTGTTGGGCAAAGCAGCCGACACTGACAACAGAAAGATAAACACGAAAAGGTTTACATACATACAACTATTCCCCCCTTTGCCAGAGTTCATGAATGGGTGTTTTTCGATATGAAAAGCTGTACCTGAGCACTCATCCATGGTCGTGCCAATGCCTAATCCTTCTGCCTTTTTCTGCCTCTCAAAAGCATTCAGATCCAGAACACTGGATTACAGAAAACCATTTGGATTAAATATCCACTTCACACAAAAAAGAGAAATCCAAACGAGAAACCTATGCAATATTTCTGTCTTCTTCTGTATTCTGACCTGCAAGTGGCCATGAGACGAGACATGCTGAGGAAGAAATTGACATCTTGCTTAACTTTCAAATAATCAAGCATTTTCTGTTGAATAGAAAGTTAAAACAGGTAAGTACACATAACAACAAATATTAAATACCGTTTAACTGAAAGAATCCTGTGTATAGGATATATGATTTTATAACAATAACAAACAACATAAAGATTCAAACCGGATGTAAATAAATTATAAATATTTGAAAAAACATGGCACCTGTTGTACTTCAGCATTTCCTTCCTGGAGAACGGAAATTCCCAACTTCAGTGTGAGTCCGATCATGGAGCCCACTTGTCCTGAAGAGGCAAATAAAGAATTCTGATTGAAGTACAAGCAGACTGAATGGCTATGAACTTAAATAAATTCTTTAATGGACATATCCTAAAAAAAGAAACTCTTGGGGAGTGGTTTCTTTCCTACCTTTGCTGGCACTGATGGTTTGCAAGACCATCTCCGACGCTCCGCGATGATGCAACCGAGCCTGCTGATAAAGTAACTTCTGCTTTTCCATCTCCTTTTCCTGGTCCACAAACACATTTTAATATTTTCAAATTAACTTAAAGAGGGGAAAAGTAGAAGTACTGAATCTTGTGTCTTGAAACTCTAATCAGAGAAGGTTGAAAATGAAGTCCGATGCCTACCTCAAAACTTAGCATCGACTGCTCTCCGATATCATCTTCCTCCGTGTAACAACTCTGCAGTGTGTGCGTACAAACATTTATAAGTAATGTGTATTATTTAGAAAAGGTAGAAACTATTAACAGCACTTTTACCTTGGCCAATATAGCAAAATAAGACTTGCTGAGGCTGTCATCTCTACGTTTTCAGCACAGAACATAAATTAAACACTGCCAATAGAAATGTAGCAAGATCTTTACAAAAGACACACCTCTCTGTCAGGACACTTTGACTGAAGAGCGAGATCAGCTGTTGCAGGGGATCACCTTTCTCCATACTATATTCCTCCCTGTTACCTGCAGAGTCCAGCAGTGCAGCCCCCCTCTGCAGGAAAGCCACAACTAATGAACAGTTTGTCAATTTCAGAGGAAGCACATGCTCATTGCTCACCTATACCTCGTATTTTAACAAGATGAAAATACATACTCTGATTGAATGTATACTTACTGTCAAATCTTCCACAAGTTTCTCCTCACAGTTGTTGTGCTCAGTTGATATCCAAGTCTTATTGTATCCTTGAAGGAACAGGTTAACAACTTTGTGCCTAATGAACACACACAAAAGAACATATATTTTAAACGTATATATGTCCTATATGTTTTTGTGGTTTAATACCTTGGTAGATTGTAAAGTGGGGTCATTCTGAGGCAGGCCACCACAGCTCGCTTCCTCTGTTTAGACAAGACCTTAATCCACGAGGATTTTTTGCTACGCTGCGGATTTTCAACCTGGATACAAAACAAAACAGTGAGCTGTGGGGTCTATACTATTAGTTTTATCGTTCCAATTAACTTGAACTCTCATCATTTTCAACCAATTTGTTACAGTATACAGTATATTTGTTACAGTTCATTGCAAAAATGTTTTACAGGATGCCACAATCTTTGTATTGTCTTACCTGGTCGAGATGATATAGGACCTGAGCTACTCGAACAATTCGATGTGCAGTTTTTTGATGGTCAAATGTGGACTCTTGTATTGGATTTTCTGAGTATTCCTCTGTGTGCTCAGGAGGCTGCGGAGAGAAAAATATACACTTTTGTTTTGCCACTAGATCACAAAATTGAAAACCTTCCAGTTTGTAATGGAATACACTGAGCTTTAACCTTACCTCTATATTGTTATGTTGAGTTCATATTTACCTTTATATTGTGACATGACAGGTACTGAAAAATACACTTGTAAATCTCCTCCTTGGTGTGCTTCTGTCAAAAGCAAATATAAGCCCATGTTACATTGATGCAGTCATACTGTCTGTACCATCAAAGCCAAGCTCACCAGCGAGAAGTCATTCTTAGCCATGTTTATGAGATCATGGTCAGTTAGAAAACAAACGTTGAGTCCAACGGGAAGCAGTCTCTTTGCAGAAGCCACAATGAGGGACGTTTGGGCGCAGTATCGATCACCCTTTCGCTTAACTCTCTTGTTCTCAAAGTCAAACTATATAATAATTATAATACAATAACTTATACCAATGAGAAGAATTTATTTGTGTTTCTCTCACCTCAGACATGTTCTTTCTCTGTATCAGAAATCCCAAGTTGTTGATTTCATTTTGGACCACATAGTTTTGTTCCTCCCACTTGAAATTCTAACAGAAAAACGATAGAAAGGTATTTACCGGATAGGTAGCGCATAGGATGCATGTCAATGGTTTGTCCTTACATGAGATTTGGCCCAAAATACAAAGACCTCTGCCACCATACTGAACAGCTGCTCAGCCTCAGGATTTATTTCTGTCAGCCATCTGGCTCTACCACAGAAAAACAAAACATGTAATATGATTGTTATCACAGTAAATTTCAAAGCATGGCTGTCCATGGATGGATAAAACTTTATCTCACCGATGTAACTCCACATATGGGATGAATATGGGATAGAAAGCATAGAGGTCTTGTACAAGTACACTGAATTGGTCTTGTATCTGGAGTTGGTCTTCACAAGCACCAACGTCTTTTGATTTCATCTTCTCCTCTTCAAGTAGCACAAATTCAGCTTTTTTTCTTAACTTTTCCATTAGTGGGACAAAATTGTTTTTTAACAGCTGTGGACTTGCTTGGCATATGATTGGCTGTGAGAAAACTAAACATAATTGAGACATGTAGTCAAAGCCAGAACAGAAAAAACACAAGAAGGCAAAGGTGACTCCTGTACCTGCCAGCTGTTTAATCCAGTCGCCACGGCTGTCTCCCACATGATTATGGATAATGCAAACGACATGACCAAGAAGCTCACTGACGAGTGCAGGAGTGACTGAGGTGCAGGCAGTGATTTGTGACTGGCACCAGTGAGACATGTAACTACATAACATGGGGAGGAGGACCTGTGTGACCTGGATGTAATGTGCCTGATGAGCAGCCGCTCCTGCTCTCACCACTGTCTCCACCTCTGCCAGTGCCCGCTGCAGTGAGGGCAGATGAGGACACACCTCTGCCACTTCCTCAGGCAGCCCCAGCGCTTACAGATATAAAGAAGCATCAAATTAGGATGCAGTTTAACATATAATACAAATACAAGAGTGTAGAGCACTGATCTGAATACTTTCTCTTTCGGTTACACTCATGGTGTTGTAGATGGAAAATGGGTTGTTTTGGTTTAAGTCAGGCTCAAGAAAGCAAACAGGGAAGGCTTGGGAGAGGGCAGCGAGACACGCACCAGCAGAAGATCTTGGTCTAAAACAACAAAACAATACACAATTAATTAAAAGTAGACCATTCTGCCATGTCAGTTTTCTTTGTAAAAAAAAATCTTTATAGCAAATACCCTTCTTTATGAATGCTGCTATTTGTACCAAGAGAGTAAAGAGAGTTGAGAATCCGGTAACATGACACCTGGATACTTCCCACTGCAAAAAGTTAGAGAAGAATATTTTTTTGAACAATTTTACAAACTCAGCTTAATGCACTGAGATCTATCTTAACTTAAGAACTGTTCTGAGGAAAGAGAAATACTTTAACATTTTTTGACCCATTTTCTAAAAATAATCAATGTGTAATATTTCTCTGAAAGAACATTACGCTCCTCTGCTGCATTCCCTCCTTCCATTTGCTCACCTAAAATGTCTGGGCCAATGTTACTGTTGCCAAGATGCTTAAAGAGGGAGGTGAGAGTGGGAAGAAGCACTGAAGTGGTGTGGCTGAGAATGCCAACCACTCCTCTGGCCTGCTGACTCCGGTTCTGAGTCAGAGGAGTCAAGGTCACATGGAGGTTTTCCACGGTCATCTCCAGGTCGACTGCGGCAGCCTCCAAAAACGAACGCAGGGATCCGCAGATGAACTCTGTGGCCGAATGCACCAGTGTCCTACAGCAAATACACAGTAAGCCCTCCAGGAAACCAGCTCTTTCTACAGACCTAGTCATCTAGAATTATAGATTATAAAGAAAGATTGGACTTTAAGTGTTATCCGATCACAAAAGGGTATTCTTAGTAATTAATGTTACTAAGGAAATGTTAAAATTGGAGGTAGAATAATGAGTGTTGACGCTCTGTATATACAGTATCAAGGTGTGACTGTAGTGCCATCGAGCTACCTCATATCCAGAGACTGGGCTAAAACCTGGAGGCAGCTTGTAAATGAAAAGGCGTCCTTTCCTGAAATGTAACAAATGATATATATTAATTAAAGATGTACATAGAACAGCAAATATATTATAATACTGTTCAACAGACTTACCAAAGAGTGTATTTCTGTGTCTTATTAGGGAGGCAAGCTTACAAAAAATGCTGTTGAAACAAATAAATAACAAAATAAACAAATAAA
This sequence comes from Lesueurigobius sanzi, assembly GCA_900303255.1. Classification (NCBI taxonomy): domain Eukaryota; kingdom Metazoa; phylum Chordata; class Actinopteri; order Gobiiformes; family Gobiidae; genus Lesueurigobius; species Lesueurigobius sanzi. The sequence continues at coordinate 18,983 of OMNZ01093882.1, forward strand.
CAAATAAATGTAGTGCTTTAGAAATGAACAACAAACATGTCGTTATGGGAGCTTTTTTAAACAATTGGAAAAAGTAGAGGACCTTAATGTGTGTTCTTCAAATGTAGATGATAATTGCACACATCCAGAAGCATAGCAGAGGAGGGGATCGTCTAAAATGATTACTGCAGGGGACATTTGGTATCTATAATCTGAAGGCTACTGTACACCCTGGATTAAATGAGGAAATTAACTTTAGTTTTCTGTATTCTTATTTATCTTTTTTTTTTCTCTCTTAGATGATGTCACCTAATTGTGAGGGTGTGTCCTCACTCAATTGTGCGGCCACTCCCTCAAGTCACCTGATGTTCTGAGTTCATAATCACACCAGGTGTCCTGGTTTCCAATCACCCCTCTACAAATAGAGAATTAGTCGCTGGTGCTTTACATCTTGAGAAAGGCTTTGTTGGAGCCGATACACGTGGAAGAAACCAGCAATGTGTTTTAAAACATTTTAATATGCATTAGCCCAGTAAAATAAAGGCTTTTTAGAAAAGGTAAATAGGGAATTAATGTTGTGAGAGGAGTACCATACCTTGGTTCTTTGTTTTTCTCTTGAATTTCTGTCCCCCAACACCAAAGAGCACCTTCCCCTAAAAAAGTTACTTTTTGTGGTATAGACTTGCCAAGCACTTTGTTTCCAGTTTTTCTTACATGATAATTGTGTTTGGTGAGTGGTTGGTGGTGGGCGGAGAATCCATTGATACAGATGTGAGCAGCCGTGCTTCTGTCAGTCTACCCCGAGCGCAGCTGAAGCCCCCAACACAGCTTTCCATCAGCGTGAATGAAAAACTGTTCTGCGTGAAGCTCTTTGTGACCATGTTTGTGATAAATCCCCTTGTGTTTGTGAACTTATGTGTCATGCTTTGACTCTTACCTTGCAATTATCTCTTTTTCTTTTGTTGATGCATAGTTGCTGGTGCTAGAGCAGAGAGAGCTGGAGAGGAAATACAAATGGTGGTCCTTCACATACTCTTCTAAAAGAGGGAGGGCAACCTATTCAAAAGAAATCAGTACATATCATTTAAACTCTTTTGAAGCCAATCTCTAATGGTGTTTCCAGGCCAAGGATGAGAAATTAACAGCGATAATTTCCTGACATCATGAATGAATTACTTGAGTAGCATTCAAGGCACTAAGAGTTACAGGATAGAAATACAGTATATGATAGAAGATACAGTGTTGACACATTTTACAGCCAACCACAAAAATCAATATTGTTTGAATAAAAGAGGGATAATAAGCATCCATAAACCAAAAATTCTGTACTTGCACAAATGCTAACCTTGGGGAAAAAATGAATTGTTTGGAGATGTGAGGCTTTGTCTCCCTTAGCTCTATGTCCTCGGGCATGCATTACCTCTGAAAAGGAAAAATAGAACAGAAGAAGAAAATAGCAAGAAAACAGGACCACAATGAAATCAAGTATGAAAATGTATGGAATATTACCCAGCTCTAAAATGCTTTCTTGAGCAACATCTATGAGATGGACAAAGTGTTGAAGAAGCATGTAGCCAAAGCAATTGGCTGTGACTGGAAAATTGGTGTCTGGTGCCCTTTTCTCTCTATGCAATTAGAAAAACATGATGTTCAATATGGACAATCATTTAATAATAACTGTTATCAAAGCGTCTGATACAAACCTCCACACTGTGTAACCATTGAGCAGCAGGAACTTCAGAATATCCTGACCTCTTTCTCTAAACCGCGTCTTCTCTTTGGTAGGTAAGACATTGTACGGGACAAATGTAGAACTACAGGCTTCAGTAGCAAATAAAATACAA
>OMNZ01093882.1:20825-35954 GCA_900303255.1 Lesueurigobius sanzi
AACAAAACAAAAAACAATAAAAGACAAAAGGATAAAACATAAATTAACAACATACAGTAGATTCAGCTTGTACCTTTGCTTTGAAGCCTTTTCTTGGCCCAGACATTGTAGTAGTTTTCTGCCAACACTTCAGCCATTGCCTTTAAATAGTTTATAAAATCAGCATTTCAAATAAAAACATGTAAAGTTACAAGACACTAAAAAAACATACACATTGATCCCAAAACAAGGTGATGCTGCTCATGTCCATGGGCTTGGGGCTAAATGTGGATGCACCTTCAAAGGACAACTGCAACAAACAACAAACAATCAGAACAGACAAAGTCGATGAAATGTGCAGTTACTCCTAAAATACCTGAGACTGGGAAATCCTACGAGTACATGTTCGCTTTCCAAGCACGTCTCCCTCTTTAGTTCTGTCTATGTTCCAACCAAGAGCCAGCATCATTTTCAGAGTCTCCTTTATGGAGCCGCGATAAGCTTCCTTGTCCTGGAATATTACGCATTGTGTATTCAAATTAATTTAGCTATTATAATGTACACAATCGTATGCAAAGATTCTTCAGTCTTCATCTAGTTGGAGTGTAGGACATTTCGCTTTTTATCCAATTTTATTTATTTATTTATTGGCACGGTGGGTCTCTTAAGAAGAAACCAGTAGGAGGAGTTGCTCGCTAAGTCCCACCTCTCTTAGTTCTAAAGGTTGGAACAAAAAACATCTGACCAATTCACACCTAATTAGTGCTTGTTACTTTCCTATTGGAATAGGTCAGGTATTTTTTATTTATTTTTCCAACCTTCAGAACTAAGAGAGGCGGGACTTCTCCTACTGGTTTCCCCTTAAGAGACGATTGTGTCCCTCATTTGCTGAGGAAGCTTTTTGGATAGAGAGCGAAACGTCCTACACTCCAACTACAGATGAAAACTGAAGAATCTTTGCCTACGATGGACAACTCCTGTACGACTGAGAGCCTACACAAATGTACACAATGTTTTAAAATATGTACCTTTTCAACAAGAGCTCTGTATGGCTTCAGAAGAGGATGAACTTTGGCATTTTCACATAACTGCTCTCCATGCACCCAGCCGGCTGAAAACTTTACAGGAGAATATTGTATCCGTATGAATTGTGTTTCAAAACAGCAAAGGAGACAAAGTTCAGTCAGAAATCAGTTTACAGTTAACCCTACACAAAGGAAAGACATGTTGTTACCATCTCTAGAGACCACTTCTCATGGGCATGTTCAGCGTACTTGTTCTGAACGGACTCAAGTTGCTCTGGCACAAAAACACTGATGGAGAAAACACTGTTTAGCAAGATACACCAAGGATAGAGCCTTGTTAACACAGAGCATACATACAGGTACAGAGCATAATGCTGTATGTTGCACGACTTCTACATGTCCATACTAAGTATCAGTATCTTACCTGGAGGTATCTATGGGCTGAGGCTCAAAGCTCTCACTCTTGTCCAAGTTGACATTTCTGGCTGTCATTGAGAGATAGGTGGGATTCGTAGAGTCTGGAGGCAAGCTCTTGGCAATTGTTGCAAGACACTGAGCACCGAGTTTATATAACTGTGCTTCATTGGACTTCAAAGAACAAAGAGTTGATGAAACACAACACCATAATAAAAGCATTCATTATGTGAGGTAAATTCTGTTACATTTTTGACCAGTGCATTGAAAACAGCCCAGAACAACTTTCTGGACAGATGGACGTCCTCTTCCCCGCATAAGCCTCTCACCAATCCACCGGTGTGTAAGTAATACTTCCACTGCTGCTCATAGTGGCTGGTCAGCAACTGGTGCAGCAAGAAAATTACCCAGATTACACAATGAATACATTTTAAATGTACATCTTTATAATATAATGAAAAGCTGCCACCTTCAGCTGCAGTTTGCTGTGTTCTGACAGGTGGGTGATGTCAGCTATGAGCTGCTGCAGAAGCGACTGCATGATGACTGGAGTAAGGTTACTATAAACAAACAAAAAGAAAGTTGGGAACTTGTATATGAAAATATTGAATGTTAACTTTTCCTGTCAGAACAGTTATTGTTGTTGTTGAATTACTGACCTGCATACAGCCAACAAACACTCTTCAGTAGTATCTTTCTGTGCTTTGGTGAGGTTTGCTGCTTTGGAAAAGCAGTAAAGAGCTTGAATAAAGGAATTTATAAGGGAGGAATGTTCCCCTAAATCACACAAAAGAGCTGAACATTTGGTAAGCATGGGGAGCATAGCAGTGGCGATGTATCTGTTGAGTGCTAAGGCCATGTCAGTTGATCCAAAGTCATTCTGAAAAATATACAAACAATAAATGTATGTGACAAAAACGGATAATCCATGTACTGTATAACAACACTCACAGTGTCAACTGAAACGGCAGCTTGCAGATCAGGCAGAAACCCAAACTCTAGTAAGTGTAGGAGAAAACTTGGACTTTCGATGCCATAAACGCGGTCCATGAACAGAACCATGGAGGCCTTGTGATCCGGACAAAATACTGCAGAAAGGTCTGGCTCATCGACATCTCCATCTGAGAAACACAAAATAAAAAACTATATGAAATTTAAAAGGACATGCGGATATACTGCCTGTGAGAATATAGTTCCCAAGACCTTTGGATATTGAGGGCATTTGAAAAGGTAAACTAATGACACCCTGAAGGTCCTGAACAGGAATGAGTGATCTCAATATTGCACGGACACGGATGGCGTTTCCTTTTCCTCTTTGAATAAGCTAAAACAGAAACAAATGTCAGCAGTCACATTTCAAACAGGATCATATACTGTATAATAGTTTAGTGGAGTTTAGCACAAATATAAACACCTGTATCTCAGGAGCACATCGGCCCAGGAGGTCAACTAGGGAGGAGTAAAAAGTCATTATAGCATGTCCCATGTGAATGAGGTCCTCCTCCAAGTCCGGAAAATCACTGTGAAAAGAATGAAAGCTATAAGTTATCCTATCACAAGGGTAAATTATATCTCCCCAAAATAAGGACATACACAAATGAATTTCCTGTCTCTTCACTGACCGTTTTTTGTTGGATGGATCTGTTGTGTAGGGGCCGTCCATGGACACATCCAGAGAGACCCTGATGGCTTCCTCCATGGCCGCCAGGAGCCCAATCCCACCTTCACCACGCAGGGCAGGCCCAAAACATTCAGGCTGATGAATGAGCAGCTTTAAGACGACATAGGCATTTTCTTCCACACTTTCACCTGTTGAAAGATTACACCAAAAACCATCACTGTTCCAGACACCATTATCAAGTGAACTTACTCAATAAAGACATATTTTAATAGCTACCGTTGCAAAATACAGCAAAGCGTAGGAAATCCAAGTAGCGCTCGCCCTCCACTGGGTTCCACGCTATGTCAGGATATCCCTTAGCAATGAGCATCGGGCAACTCTGGACACCGCAGTTAGCGAGATACTTAACCACCTAAGCGTGAAATAAAATGATTGTACATTGAGGACGCCTACTACATCGATGCATGTGCGAAGGAGTGTTACCTTTTTCAGATCACATTCGCGTAATGATAATGCAAGCTCATAGTTGTCCATCACAGAAGCAGCAGCCACATCTAAAGGAGTGGCACCACGCATTGATGGTGAAGCTGAGGAGAACAATAATGAATGGACTGTATTGTGGCAAATACAAAGGGGGATTAAGGAGACACTGCAGGTGAATAGGGGACATTTTTGAATTGAGTGAAACGTTTGCTGTGTATTATGGGGATGAATATGAGAATAAAATGTATTGCAAGTTTTCTGTCATTCTATGGTCTCATATAAAAAATAAGGTGTTTTATGTGTAAAAATGGCCTGTACTTTTAGCAAAAAATCTAAATAATGAATAACTCCAGGTTTAAATGCATGTTTTTTTTCTTAATATTTGTTCAGAGGGGATTTTGAATATCTTGTTTAGTATTTTAATAAACTAGTTATTAGTGAATAAATCTGTAAGAAATCAAATTTCGCCTTGTTTATTTAATGTTCATAACACAATACATTAGGCTAGGAATTAAATGTTGAAAAATTGATCTGAATATACATAAAAATATTATTACGAACAAGACTGGAAAGTTCGGAGTTTGTAGGAGCTACTAAAAGTGGAGATGAAGTGCAAATGGCAAACTTGCCCAAAAAAAATTAGATTTGCCTGTAGTGTCTCCCCTTAAAGGTTTATCATGTTTTTAAGGTGAGACGCTGCAGGCAAAACAATTTTAAAAATATTTTTTTGGATTTTGGACCAGTTTGGTCTTTTTATTAACTAAACTTTAACATATAAACACATTTTTCTCACATTTTGGCAGCATCTCCACTTTCGTAGCAGATTTATTGAGGACCCTAATAAACGAATCGTTTGTGTAGGTTCTCAGTCGTACAGGACTTGTCCATCGTAGGCAAAAATTCTTCAGTCTTCATCTGTACTCTGTAGTTGAAGTGTAGGACGTTTCGATCTTAGTCCAAAGATCTGATGACGATCTTTGGACTAAGATCTGGAAAAAAGATGACAAGACTGAAGAATTTTTCCCTAATAAACAAAGGAAAAAATAGATTTTTAACAGATTCACGCATAGCTATCCAAAAACTGATCAAAATATCTCCTCTGAACATTTTTTTAAATAACATATTATGAAAAGTAAAACCATACATTTAAATCTAGCTTTACTCATTAATTAGATTTTGTCGCCGAAAATATATATGCAATATTGGTCATTTTTACACATAACATGCCTTATTTTTTGTATAAAAACTTAAAATGATGGAAAACTTGCAATACATTTGTTTCCCATATTTATGTCAGTAACACACAGCAAAATGTTCTGAATTTACATTTTCCCTATTCGCCTGCAGTGCCTCGCCTTAAACGGCAGCGGTTTTCATCGAAAGCAAATAAAGCCGTCTCCACACTGTTAGACACATGCACATCGCTGTCATAAACACACAGCTTGGCATTCACACGCTCATGGAGACACATTGGAGTGTGAGCAACCGACTGACACTTGCCTAGTCCGACCCTGCTGTGTTCAAGCAGGTAACTCAGGTGGTCGAACAAAGCCCCCTGATTCTGGCGACTGATGCGACAAAAATAACAGAGGAATCGACAGCAGCTGGCCACCATCTTGGGAAACGTGATCTCCTGGAAAAAACTAAACATTCAAGAGGCGCGCCACCACTTCATTCACACTATCATCTTGCTTCCCCTTACCGATGATTTGCCGTCTCCCAAAACGTTCACCATCACCTCCATCACAGTCTCGTGCATCCCCAAAGTCCTCATTAAGTTTGGATGTTGGTAAAAAACTTTGTTGTTGATGATGTCTCTGTGATATGTGGAATTGTTCAAATAGATGAAACAAATAAGACACTTTAAAAGGAGGACAAACATTTTTAGCCCCTTACCCCAGTTTATCAGTCATCAGTTTCTCCTCCTGTTTGCCCATGCGCACTCTGAGGAGAGAGCGGATTTGACACAGCGAAGTGAGGAGAGCTGTAGTGTCCTCCACCGAAGCTTGGCTTATTGTGTAAGCTCTGTAAAGGGCATCTCCCATTTGGCCACCAAGACCTTGATACCATTGATGCAACAAGGAGAAAATGGCCTTCACCAAGTCGGGGTCTTCAATTTTAGCTTCTGTTGCCCAGCGCATCATTGTCTCAGAGATCAGCTTAACAAAGAACGCTTTACACATTTTAAATTAGTATTAGTAATTGTTAAATTATTATTATTTTTTATGAATACAGAATGCGGTCTTACCGGGACAGTGGGCTGACGCTGCACACTGCTTTTCTTCAACAGATAATTTTCTCAGAGGACTCACTTGAAATAAAAAACTACTGAGTTGATCTTTTATAGATATCTCCTGGTCGTCATCTTCAGAGGCTGTGTCTAATTCAGGGTCTGTAACACATACATATAATATATTAGGTACTGTTTAATGTATTCTCAGAATGATTCTGAAAGTGTCCTAACCACAGAGCTGCTTTAGAAGATAATGGAAGTCTTTCAGAAGCTGCTGAATTTCATCCGGGCATGGGCAGTCCTCAAAGGCACCATCTGTCTTGTTAAAACTGATGAGCATGTTGATCTAAAACAAGTCATAGAAATTTAAAGCCAATATTATATTACTAAATTAATTAATACCCAAATATTATTGTGACATTTTATTTTACCTGCTCTTGTGGGGGAGACCGAAATTCCTTTGTTTTGCGAGCTGTGAGCGCAGCAGACATGTTGAGGGCCTGCATTACTTCATTATAACGGAATCGTTGATTCTCTTGAAGCTGTCCAACAAAACTGTTTGAAAAGGCAACTATCGCTTCAACCCTGTGCCGCACTTGACAATTACAGAGGAATGACAGGACTTGACAAAGCTGAAATGAGAATTGCAATAAAAATTATCCAGAAGAAATATAAAAAACTATTTTAAACAATCTTTTGTAATGCCAAATGGTTGGGTTACCTCAAGTTTAACAGCTTCTGGAAGTTTCATCTGAAGCAATCCTAAATTATAAGAACTATTTTGGTCTTTCTCCAATATTGGTTCTTTATTGCATTGGTCCTTTGAGGCTTCCTCATCAGAAAACGCTTGTGGTAGTAACAGAGCAAGAACTTGCCTCAAGTCAGCATCCTCAAATACTCCCATCACCAGCAGAGTATGAAACAGTCTAATTAGTGGAACCAGCAGAAGCTCCATGCTGCCCCCTGCAGGATCTCTTTGACCCTGATCAACAACAATCACCGCGGCACTCAGCATTTCCAGAGTTAAATCTTTTAGTTTTTTTAAAGGAATGTCAGGGGAGTCAATGTAGACTTTTCCAGATTCACATTCAGCATCCTTTTCATAAGTCTTCACAAAAGAAGGAGTGGAAAAACACATCTGTGGTTTAAGGGTTGAAGTCAGGGTGCTTGGAATATAGCTGCCATTCACCATGTTGGAATCAAGAGCGATGGCACTGGTCGGGTCCATCATAGGGATTATGTATTCATGATTCATCATCAGACAGGCTGAGCTGTGGCCACTAAGATGAACCTACAAATAAAGGGCGTTCACTGTTTTTAAGCAAACATTTTAAAAACTCTTGACCCCTTCATAATTCAATCACCTGAATGAGCAGCTGGTAAAATGCGGAGCGAAGAGAGCCTGGAAGGCGGGGATTCTGTAGGGCATGAAACATCTGGGACTGGTCCACCTGGCTACACAGTGCATGGCAAATCCTGGTGTTCCCAAGGGCACACAGAGATGAGTAGAGGAGCAGAGTATGGTAGTGAAACATCAGCAGGTCATCGTGTTCCGAGAGCTCCAGAATATCAATACACCTGTGTGTGAAAAGAGCAGAAAATGCACAGAACAGGTGATACTTGCTTTAAATTCACACAAAAACTCACCTGTTTTCATCTGGGATCTGAACAGACATGATTTGTCGGGACTCGGTACTTTGCAACGTCCATCCATTTTCAGTCTGCTCAATAAGCACTTTTACTACATCGTCAGGAACACGGGTCCAAGACACTTGGCAAAGTTGTTGGACTTGTAGCCTGTCAGGACATTGAGGAGTTGTGTCCCTCCTGAGGCTGCGAAACAAGCCGGCTGACAAAGGCATAGCATTCTGAAAGGTGTTACATACTGTATTAGGATTCTCCTATTCAAATGCATTGTGCACCTGCATGTACTTTTGTCATGTTACCTTAACATGACCCAGTTCAAACTGAAACATGTTGGGAGCTGTTGCCTTGACAAATACAGCCGGAAACAGCTTTGTACTCGCCTCTACCTGATTTTACGAAGACAACACAATGTCAGAGATTCAAAGTCAATTCAGTTGAAGCAAACAAAACAACATTGTCAACAGAGCAGGTACTAGCCTACCTGATAGAAGCTTGCCATCTCAATTCCACTTGAGGTAAATGTGAGAAGCCCCGTGGCTGTGTCAATTAAACAGCCAATTTCTAAACCGGTGCTTCTGCGACTTTGAGACAAGCCAGTGGCCTCTCCAGCACACACCATATAACAGTTACATCTCTTGGCACTGGGGGGAAAAGTGCATTTTGGATATGTATAAAGTAAATAATATGTATGTATAATTTGCACAATACCTTTCCTGGACCTTTCCACCATCGTCTCCGAGAGTTACAGTGACTGTGTGGACGTGGTCAATGTCAAACATCATGCTACATTGATGAAAGTCAGAGGTCACCCAGCCAACCCACACACTGGAGGGATCTTGGCCCTGAAGAACCCGCACTGAATAGTAATACTAAAACAAACAAACATTTCATAATATGAAGTTAATGCCATTGTGTACATCAAAGCATAAAGCATGGGAATAGAGAGTTTACTTTTGTGGTCTGGATAAGATGATGAATGTTTTCTTTGTCTGCAACAACATCTTCTAAAAGTCTGGCTGATGAATTGCTGCTGACTAGGCCTGGTTTAGTCCTCTTCAACATGAACCTCCATAAAAAGAAGCAAATGGATAAATTAAATGTACCTAACACAGTACATGTTGACATTAGCAGAGCGTTGTGTAAAGCAGGGTTATATTTTCAGAACAATATGGTCAAAATACTTGTGTTTGAGCTTTGATGCTTTGTCCTGGCTGTGGTCCTTGTGGTGATTGAGCTCATCTCTTGAGCCAGTAAAAGTGTGGGCTGACTTCATCAGGACTTCATAGTCAGAGTCAACCTCATCCTGTTCTTTTCTTACTAGAGGAAACAAAGAAAGACGTACAACGACAAAAAAACAAGCATCTCAAAATAAATAATAATAATAATTTAGAAAAAAAACACACAAATTTAAATGTATTAAACTATTATAATATTATTTTTGGTTCTAATTAACTGCAATATTATGTGTAGTATTTTTTATGTACAAGTACCTGGAGAAAAGGAGCTTGAAGCTACTGGAGGCATGGTTCGAGCAGGGCTGCTAAGAACCATGGCACAATCCACTGACATATTTAGACGATAAAAACACAACTCTTTGCTGCCACTCTGATGAGAAAATGATCGTTGAGAAAGCTTTAAACTGGGTGCATAATCTTTCGAAGTATTCCCTCGAGTGACCTAAAAAAGAATGGCCACATTGGGAATATGGAGTATTTCGTTATTGTATTGTGTTTTCCTGTTAAAGCTTACAAGTAAACTGGGGTCATCAGCTCTTATAGAGTCAAACTGAGGCTGCCACCAGGTCATCCAAAAAGATGGTTCCATAGCCATGTTGACTGCAAAAGGTTTGAAACCTTCCTGCAAACCACACACAGAGAAATACTGCAAAGAAACAGGGTCAGAACCTAGATTCAGCCTTCCCATCTGGTTCACCCCGAGGCCGACGACAGGTAACAAGCCTGGGATTAACACAAAGCAATAAATTAAAGAGCGCAATGTAAAAAACCTTCAAAGAGACTTTAATAATTGGGAATAATCACATATAGTAGTATCTTAGAATGAATACTGCACAGAATAAGTAAATCCATGAACAAACCATCATGGATGACAAAGTCTCTTGAAAGCAGCTCCAATCCTTTGTCATTAAACAGCAGACCTCCATTCAGTGCGACTTTAATAGTTGGCTCAGACATGTCCACCATACAGCTCACGACATCGCCTTTCTGCCACGGTGCTGAGCCTAGTGGTTCTCCACCCTGATGATACCACTGGGCCTAAAGAAAAGAAACACAGGCCAAACAATATCAATCATTTAAACATAATTATAATAAAACACAGACAATACTTTGGCCTGGTCAACGCTTTCAATACAAAGTTATATTTTAAATTCTTTGATGAGGCTATGTAAAATACCCAATTCAATAGATATAGACTCCTCATAATCAGTGTTGGGGGTAATGTATTACTAAAGTAACTAGTTACAGAAATATTTTACTTTTTTCAACTGAGAAATATAATATATTACTTAAACAAAATACAGGAATATATTAGTAATTACAATTTAAGTAACTCAAGTTACAAGTGCAACTCCCCCCAAATAAGACGCAGCACCAAATCAAGTTGGACACTGGTGTAGAAAGAGGCTCATGTAGCTAACGCCATCAAAACAAAACACTTGTGGACAACTGAGGAAAAGATACACTTTTACTCGGTGGCATTATTCTCAGTATTTTTAGTTTATATTTTAGTAGTGTAACTCAGTTCCATTTTTGAGACAGTAATGTGTAATTCAAATATATAACATTTTTAAAGCTGTAACTAGTAATATAGATTATATTACAATTTTAAAGTAACCTTCCCAACACTGCATAATCATACAATGAAACCCGACAAGGGCTTACCTCATTTCCACAGAACACAAAGGCTTGGTCATCAGAGCCAAGCTCTCGCTCTGGAGTACAGCTGGGCCTGGCCCAGCCCACTCTCATACTCCCAGCAGTCAGTATTTCAAATTCAAAATACCACTTCCCCTCAGTCACTGCATACGACTTATCTGGCCTGAATATCCTACACTTCTCAGCCGAAAGATGCCATAGAGTTGATTTAGAAGCTGCAAAGAAACAAAAAATATTTAATTTTACTAATAAAAAAAAGCAGCATATTTACTCTAAACTAAACCTGGAAGACTAACATAATAACAGCAGTAATACAGATTTAGAAACATACGTACCCCATTCCTTTCTAAAGGACTCCAGGCTGTATCCATAAACCATCAGGGTACACAGAGCCTCTTTGACCCCCTCTCTGCCCACTCTGCTTCTTCTTAAATCAAGCTGAGTGTAGGGCACAAGGTATGGGCTCCGCTTGGCCCTTAAGTCCTACGTACCACAAAGCCTTTGTTTAACAGGTTTTGTTCTATTGTATGTTTGAGCAGAAAGCACAATACCTGCTGAGCACCATAGGACCAGCCTTGCTTGATATGTTCCTTGGCCCATAAGTTATGGTCATTTTCAGCTAACACATTCACCAGTTGTTCAAGTGTTGGACTGAGAGTAACCCCACTCAGGTCTACAGGAGCAGGTCTGTAACCACTGGGTAATTCAAACCTAGAACAATGCAAATGCTTTTCATTGTCTCTGATTGAGTTGCTAAAATGCATTGATGGCTTTGTCAATATTTATTAAGGTCAGGGTTGAAAACATTGGTTCACCCTTTAGTTTGTTCAAGTCTTTTCAACTGCCAAGTCTTTACTCTGATTTTACACTAAGCATTACTTACTTGGAAGACAGAGAAATGTATTTGAGCCTTTCCTCAGCATGTTCATCGGACAAGCCAATGTGAAACCCAAGGGCAAGAATAGTCCTTCATGAAAATACACAATCAAAAGAAATTATAAAAAATCTTATTCCTGTTACAGTAACAACACTGTTGTTGGTCATCTACAGGGTTAGACAATACAAACTTCAGAGTATTCTCTGCCATTTGAATGTTTTGGTTTCTTTCCAGCTCTGCCAGATTAGAGAACTCGACCAGGCAGGGATCTATCTTTTTCTCCTCATCTTTTACCTGTCAATGAAAATGATCAAATTTAAGATTTATAGTACATTACAGAAAAATAATTAATTCATTATCATGAAGCGCTGCAGCACCGTAGCGAAAGTCAACATGAAACGACCAAAGCAAACAGGATTAATTCAAAACTGAATGAAGTGAAATACCGCTCCAGGTCTGTTTGTGACGAGGGAATAACGTTATAATGGTGAAAAGCTGATTATGCATGATAGGTCTCCTTTAACATAGCCTTACAGTTCCAGATGTCCACCCAAGCTCTATTTGATCCACGACCCAAAGCTCATGAAAATTCTCAGCCATTTTTTCTTTGATGTTTTCAAGTTGTAGAGGCAATACAATCTATAATATATTATTAAAAATGATTATTAAAATAAGACTTTACTATGTTTAATCATCTTAAATGTTCAAGATTAAAGCCATTACCTTGCTGATGTCAATTGGAGTAGGAATAAAAACTACTGGTCCACAAAACGCAGTAGGGCCAATGAGCAGTCGTCCATCTTCTTGGTCCAAAATGTATTTTTGACATGGTTCGACAGTCAACTTATTTTTGGGCAGCAGAGCTTCACAACATGGAGCAAAACCTGGAGGAGGAAGGAATCTGAACTCGCCATGACTTCCGCCAAATAAAAAACGAACCCTACATTTTTGGGAGAATGGAAAACTATTGGTTCATTTGACATGCCCAAAATGTTACGACAATTTACTTAAATATCAATTCACCTGACTCCTGCTGAGAGACTAACCACTGGAAAAAGGAAACCATCAGTATGGAAGTTCTCCAGCATCCCCTGAACAGGCAGGCCGTTGACTCGAAAAGAGATACAAGGAGCACTAAGGTCCAGACAGCAGCTGACAACATCATTGTCTTTGAGCAAATGAGGATACAAAGAGTTTACTCTGCGCCCGACTGAGCCTATAATTCACAAATGAAGTATAAATGAGTGCCTCTATGTAGTTTGCATACTTCTGTGATGCATATAATTAGTTAATTAAAAATACAATATATTTATCTTAGTTGCTACACACCTGACCATAGGTGCAGTCCATCAAAACCAAAGGAACTTATTTCATCTCCGACTCCATTGCATCCCCAGCCGTCCCCTCCTGAGGGCCTGGGTTTGTAATTGTGAGTGGAAGCCCAGCCTACGCGCAGATGAGTGGGTTCAGGTGTGACAAAGTGGTCAGCGTGATCCACTATGACTTCATAGTACCACTTCCGGCACTGGGCAGTGTTGTCTTCCATTGACAGGAAGATGTTTGGTCTTATACTGGAGTGATAGAAGGTTTTATGGTGAACTCAAAGAACATTTGTGCCAGATTTAGTGATTTAGTGTTAGTAACGTGTTACAAGTTGAAAAGGTTACCTGATGACCTGATTGACCAGACGGGTTTGGAGCAGCAGGTCTCTGTGTGGCAGCAGGCTGTCACAGATGAGGTTCTGATTGGAGCGCACTGCAGTTCCATGGCACACGCACAAGGAACAAAGTACCTCCAAGACCTGCAAGACACGCTGTCAGCATCTCAAACAAATAAAATACTAATAAAGACCGAAAAAACACACTTATTTATTCAGTAAACGTGATCTCTACATGCTGTAACAACTGACTCAGCGCAGATTGCAACATTCACTACCTTGTGGTTGTATCCGTGCCTGTCCAAGAAGCAAACAATAGACTGAATGTGCTCCTCTTTCATCACATTTACAGCTTCTGGACTTTCAAGAAGAACAAAATGAAGAACCTCCAAGACCCCTACAAAAAGAACATATTTAATACTACCACATATTTTACATACACACTGGGTATGTACTATAATGTTTTATTTTGTTTCCCCCCTACCAGAGGAGGCTTCCTGGCGTTCTAATTTGCTTACAAGCCAGTCAAGAGAGGCTGAGAATTGTGCACAGTTGGCACGGTTTCCTCTGATCAATGCAGCTGAGAACATAAGAATAAAAGTGTTGATGTGGCTGGAATAAAACTGTCAAAAGAAGTGTGTTCCTCACCAAGTAATGTGTAAAAATGTGGAATTATTTCCTCCCATTGATTGTGTTCATCGCTCTGTGTAGTCTCAGCAAAACAGGACACATCACAATACTGATGCAGATGGTCAATACACTCAACCACTAAGTCTATTATCCCCTGAGAGAACAATAATGAATTCATAGATGAGTTCAATCAGACAAAATGATGACTGTAACTCTGGGCTTTACTAGCTCTACCTCTTCTTGAAACATTTTCTGACGATTTCTTTGCACTGTCAGGATTTTATGTTTTGCTTCAGGGTCTAGCTCCTCAGGCGGCGGTGTAAAATACATGATCAGATCCTTGAGGCTACACATCACTGTCTTCATAAGGATATCAGAGGTGTGGTTTCCTTGTTGACCATCCAATTTTCTTAAAACAAACATACAAACAAAGAATTATTTTATAAAAATGAAAACAAAATTGAAAAATAAACTGCTTATAATTTTAAGGATGTAGTATACCTATTGAGGCCGGTGAAAAGGAGAGCAGCGCTGCGTATACGTCTTGCCGTGTGAGATTCCTCACTCTGAGATCGAGACAATGTCAGACCATCATCCATGTGGCCCTCGCTGTGTAAAACAGCCTGAAAAGAGAAATTATCTGAAACTATCTTCACTGCCTGTATGTATTATTGTTTACCAGTTTTACCTTTCTGTGATCACTCAATGACCCAGTTGAATTAGCGTCAGTGGTGTATGTTAACCACAGTCCAGAATACACATGCTGAAGAAAACACATTGAGTCTCCATACTTAATCTCTGCTATTCCCATGCCACTAACATTCGTGTTCGGACAAGGGTCAAGTTTCTCCTAAAGAGATGAAAACAGAACTGGTTACATATGAACAACGAATACAAAAACAAACACTGGGCCTCATTCATGAATATTTGCTTAAGAAAAAGTTCTTACGTACAACTTCATGAAGGTGACACTAAGAACACCACTCCCCTCGTTATCAGGACATTTACATTATATGGACTACGTAAATACAAAGACACACCCTTTAATCTTCCATATATGGGCATGACAAGAGCATGAAGCAGTACTTATTTACATTTACTCGAGTACATGTCACTAACTTTTTGAAGTATTTAATATTTGTATGCTACTATTTTTTAAATACAG
This sequence comes from Lesueurigobius sanzi, assembly GCA_900303255.1. Lineage (NCBI taxonomy): Eukaryota > Metazoa > Chordata > Actinopteri > Gobiiformes > Gobiidae > Lesueurigobius > Lesueurigobius sanzi. Next base: position 35,451 of record OMNZ01093882.1, read on the forward strand.
TTACTCTTATTGTAAATAGCCTCCTATTTTTTGTCTAAAGTCGCTCCTCTGATTACGACTAACGAACAACTAAAGAGCTTCAGCCCTCAGCTGTGAAAGACTAACTATCTCTGCTCTGTACCACCTCTGATCACTTTCATTCTCTCAAAAAATATATTTTTAAATGAAATAATTTTTAGAAAATGCTGTGTAAGACTGAGAATTTTTGGGTCCATTTTGACTGTGAAAATATTCTAAAACTGCAGATTTACTGTGCGTAAGAGTCTGTTCTTAGGATTTGTTGTTCCAGAAGAACTCTTGCAGCTAAGAACAAATTTTGTGAATGCCAAAAATGGGCCTCATTCATGAATATTTTCGTAAGAAAAAGTTCTTAAGTACAACTTAAAAACTTGTTCTTAGGCCTTGTCCACACGTAGCAGGGTATCTCATAAACCGATGGTATTTTTCCATGATTTGGCCTGTCGTCCACATTACACCGGAGGTTTCTGCCATTAAAAACGAAGT